>OVAV01002159.1:0-11703 GCA_900406375.1 Iberis amara
TTTCGTGTCACGTGAAATTCAAACATTTAAACAATGAATATCGGGTATGATTAGAAGAACAAAATTACTGGCAAATACTCTCTTTTTGCATAAAGGTGAGCTAACCAGTAAATCCCTATTCCCTAAAATTGATTGTCTTGCTTGTGTTGTTTTTATTTATTTAATTATTGAAAAAATGTTTTGATATTCATTATCAAGCACAACATAAACATGTTACATGTCAACAGTGTACGTATCTGGTCGGCCATAGGCGGTGAGTCGACCCTGTCTTTAATATTATCATCTTATTGTTTTCCCTCCAATTTGGTCAAATTAAATTAGTTTTTGCCCNTTAAATTAGTTTTTGCCCAAAAATGTATTGTATATCACTTTACCTTTCTAATGTACGCAATCGAAATATGCCAATACCTAATTATTTTAATTAGAGCAACAATATTCAAATTTATCTTGCTCCATAGTGCATACCTTTCTTTATGATAAATTTGATGTTTTATTAAACAAAAAAAATCGAATTTATTATGAGTAAAACGTATGCAGCAAGAGTTTGAAACCTTTCATTTCCAATAAATACTTATTAGTTGGTAAATCAACAAAAGAACTAACAATCTCCCCTAGTATTTTTAAAGTTTGAATACGGAAATAAAGTGGATTATTATCATATATTTTTTTACCCCAAATGAAAAACATTAATTACTTTATGAGAAATTCCTTCAAATATCATCAAAAGAAGTTCAAATTTCTAAAATACCACACTATCCCAAAAGTTCCAAAAATACTACACACTCTCAAATGCTCCAAAAATACCACAAACATAAAAAGTGAATTTTAAGGATTTAGAATTTAAAATTTTGGGTTTAGATTTTTAGGATTTAAATTTGAAGTTTTGAAGCTATTTCAAATTTTTTGGTATTTAAAATTTTTGAAAAAAATGATAATTTGGAACTTTTGGGAATGTGTGATATTTTTAGAATATATCTAATTTTTTGTGCTATTATTGAGAATCCCCTTATTTTAATGCCACGATAATGATAATCAAAATCATTGTGCAAAAGACATGTAGCAAGAGATCGAAACTGCTTCATTTCCAATAAATCACTTTTTGTGGTTTAATAAATCATTTTTTCGTGTAGATCATTTCAAAATATGTACACGTATAAATGTGGTTGCCGAAGGAAACTCGATGTCTATGTATAAACTATCAGTTGCAAACTATATCCATCTTTGTTGTTCTGAATTTTAAAAAGCTATACCAAACCTTACAATTAGTCTTTAAGATAGATAAAAATTTTGAAATGTTACACAAATTTTTTTTTTTTGGCCGATTTTTAAATTTACCACTTAGAATTTTTAAGTTTTAGCTCTAAAAAATCACATCCTTCCAAATGTTCCAAAAATACTACAAAATATTTTTTCTAAAAATATAACAAATTTAAAATAAATTTAAACTTTAAACTTAAATCATAAACCCTCAACCTAAAATTTTATCCTTTAAAATAAAATCCCAAATTTTAGGTTGTGAACTCGAACCCAAAAATATAATTTTAAACTTTTAAAATTTAATTTTTATGTTTATAGCATTTTTGCAAGAAAATATTTTAATAATATTTTTTTAGAACAATTAAGAATATATAGTATATTTGTCCACAAACTAATTTTAAGGGGAATTCCTTAAAAAAACCCATCAAAATAAGTTCAAATTTCAAAAATATTTTACAGTCCCAAATATTCCAAAAATACCACACACTCCCAAATGTTCCAAAAATACCACAAACATAAAAAGTGAATTTATAGGTTTAGAATTTAAAATTTTGGGTTTGGATTCACTAAATAGAGTTTAGGTTTTAGTTTTGAAGGGGCAGGGTTTGGTTTTGGAGTTTTATGGTATAAATTTGAAGTTTTAAAGCTAATTCAAATTTTGTGGTATTTTTGGAACAAAAACATTTTTGTGGTATTTTTGCAAAAAAAAGTGGTATTTTTGGAACTTTTGGGAGTGTGTGGTATTTTTGGAATAAACCTATTTTTATGGTATTTTCGAGAATTCCCCTAATTTTAATGGTATTTTATGGAATTTTTTTCATTATATTTCCAACTAATGGAGATTATTATGTTTTAACAATAGAAAAAACTATTCGACCCAAGATGACAAACGACGGAGAGTTGCTTAAGAGATATGTATAATAGTTTTTGAAGATTTTCCAAACTCTTAAAGATGTATAAGATAGGATACTTTATTCATGTTGGATTACAAACAAGGGAAAAAAAAAAAAAAATTTTAAAAAAAACTTTCTTTCTATTTTTGTTCATGTTTATTATATAATACAAATTTTTCTTTTTCCTTTTTTTTGGTTCTAATTGTCTTATGTTATTTCATCAATTCAATCATGAGCAAAGAAAAGCAAAAGTAAAATGAAAAGCAAAAGTAAAAAAGAAACAAAAGTCACATGAATGATGAGGAGATACGTGGATCATATGGACTCTACAACCATAAAATTAGATGAGATCTGATATCCGCTAACATAGTGATCGTTTAATATGGACTACGTACAAATAGATCACATGTCCTCGCAAACGCCAAGAAGAATGTATAATTAGAAGATAATTTAGACGATAATTTGAAAAATAAATAAATAATAATAATTCTTATGGCCAAGAAATTTTGGGTTTTGTCTTCATACACATTTCACTTTTGACGTTCGATACTAAAATAGGTTAATTAGTTTTCTTCTCCAGGAATTAATACACAATTGCGGTACTTTTTTATTAACTTATTAAGCTACTTCTCCAAAAACAGTTATTTGTTCTACAATTGTTTTTTTTTTTTTTTTTTTTAAAGGAATTTTTTTTTTAATTTTTTTGGGTTAAAAGGNTTTTTTTTTTTTTTTTTAAATTTTTTTTTTTTTTTTTTTTTGTAAAGGAATTTGTTCTATAATTGTTTCGGATTAGAAGTGTTAAACAGGCTGAGCTGTTCCCATTCAATCCATATCACAATAAATCTACGTGATTGATTGGTCCACAAAATTTGCATGTGACAAATAGTGTACAAACTACCATGCGGTTTTATTTATTGTAGTTTTAGATTAATTAAATTTTTTTGAAAATTTTAAATCTCGAAACCTCTTAAACTTTATATATTTTTAGTATAAACTAGGGATATTCTCAAAAATATTTTTAGGTTTCAAGGAATTCCTCTATAAACTAAGGTTATTATTATTACTTTATATATTTTTGATTTTATATGCCAAATTAAAATCTTTATATAATTACATATTTGATATGTTATTTTGTATTTATATTTATTTTGTAAAAGTTAGAATTTGTAAATTGAACGCCAATCCGTGAATAAAATCCGTTAAATATGTAACATCATCGTAAAGTTAGTGATTTTTTTTTTTTAATAATATATGTTTTCATTAATTAAAACCTAGAGGCCCAAAATACAGATAAAAGTTCAAAAAGCCATTAAAACATATATATATGAAACGATTTGAAGCAGTAGATGTTGAAGTTAAAGTGCCTGGTAAAACTAGGAGAAATCGAAGAACTCGAACCAAGTCTGTAGAAAGTTATGATGATCTATTTGAGAAGAAGATGATGTGGAGGTATTGAGTCTGCATTGGTGAAGATTTGATCTATCCAGAGATGCTAACTTAGCCTTGAGAATGCTATGTAATTCTTTTATGATTTGGTGTGTAGTCTTTGAAGTGGCTGAATGGAGTCTAACGTTCCTTTCTTTCCAGAGTAGATAAAATCCAGCTTGAAGAACTAATTTGCAGATGATACGAAGTTTCTTCCTTTGAGAATGGTGTCCAGTTGGGGTTGTTAAGACTGTAAGTGAGGTTGGAGGTGATAAAGATGGGTGTTTGAATAGATTCGTCCAGAAGTCAGTTGTAAATGAGCATTGGAACAGAATATGGTCTCGTGATTCCGGAAGAGTAGAACAGAGAAGGCAATTACTTGGAACCGAAATATTCCAACGTATTAACTTGTCTCTTGTTGTAAGTCTGTCTCGGTATATGACCCATGAGAGGAATTCATGCTTGTGAATTCCTTGTTTAAACCAAACTTGTTTGAACCATGACACTGTTGGAGATGACGGTTGAAGTACTCTTCGAGTTTTGCGTGTGGAGAAAAATGTTGGCTCTGTGTCTGGCGATGTCTGCCAAAGAAAGCAGTCTCGTGTGTTCGGAGCCAAAGTCGGTGGGAGAGGTGGTAGACATTACCGGAGCAGAGATAGAGATCTTTGCCCTAGGTAGAAGCCAAGAACCATTAGAGATAACAGTAGAGACAGAGGCTAGGGAGCTGATACCTGATAATCGAGCACCCTGTTCTCCGACCATTTCAATTAAGGGGCCAAGTCCGGTCCAGTTATCATGCCAAAATTTGGCAGATTCACCAGAATGGATTTGGCAGATGAGAAATGGTCTTGCTAACCATCTCAATTTCATTAACTTTTTCCATATCCAACTTCCTGTTCTGCTAAAATCTGCCTCCCAAAAGAGTTTGTCTTTAATCAAGTTTTTTTGAGTCCATGATACTCATAAGGAGCCACTTCTAGAGAAAAGCAACCAGATGAGTTTAAGTCCGAAGACTTTTGATGAAGTTTCAACATTTGGCAAGCCAAGACCGCCCTCCTTTTTTGGTGTGCATATTGAAGCCCAAGCGACCCTTGCTCCACTTACACCACTCGCAACACCTTTCCACAAAAAGGATGAACAAATACTGTTAATTGTTTTAAAGCAAGATTTAGGTAAGGGAAATATGGAAGCCCAAAAATTGACTATGCTATAAAGAACTGATTGAATCAATTGAAGTCTCCCTGCAAAGGATATTTTGTTAGCTGGCCAAGATAAGATTCTTCTTTTGATTTTGTCGATCAAGGGGTAGTAGTCCTGTTCCTTTAATTTATGGGGCAGGAGAGGTAGACCAAGATACCGAACTGGTAAAATTCCGGCAGAAAGTCCTTTTCTAGCAGCCATAATTCGAGTGAGTGCTTGGTTGTTTCCGTCCAAGAAAAGGCTGGATTTGTTGAAGTTTAAATTAAGACCCGAACCGATGTAGAAACGATTGAGTATCTCCATGATTGAGTCTAATGAGGAGGATGATCCGTCAAAGAAGATAAGTAGATCATCGGCGAAGCTTAGGTGAGTGACTAATGGATCGAAACAATTTGGATGCGGAGTGAATTGATGAGTTGTAGCAGCCCGATCTAATTCCTTGCCTAGAATGTCCATAGCGAGGACAAAGAGAGACGATGAAATTGGATCCCCTTGTCTGAGGCCTTTCTTACCGGGGAAATACCCAACCAACTCCCCGTTCAAAACAATAGAGTATTGCGGTGATGAGATGCATGATTCGATCCAATTGATAAAAACTGGTGGCAGGTTGAAAGCTTTTAGAATGTTGAGAATGAATGTCCAACTGACATTGTCATAGGCCTTAATTAGGTCTATTTGCAGGCAGCCTCTCTTAGTTGTTGCTGGTAGATTGAAACCAGAGACCAATTCAGAGGCAAGAAGCACATTTTCACATAATAGCCGACCCTTAACAAAACCAACTTGATTGGATTGGATCACTTCAGGGAGAAACTGCTTGAGTCTGTTAGAAAGAATACGTGCAATTATCTTGTATACTGTATTGCAACATGAAATTGGATGGAATTCGGAGAGAATCTCTGTGCCCGGAACTTTAGGAATCAAGGCAATCGCTGTTGAATTTGCTTGNGTTAAATCTGAAAAAATCAGAGACAGCTTCACATACATTCTGTCCTACCGTTTCCCAACAACTGGTGAAAAACTCTGGGGTGAAACCGTCCGGGCCCGGAGCTTTGTTAGTGGGAAGCTTGAAAAGCTCTAATTTGATTTCTTCAAATGAAGGTATTTTGACGAGCATGTCAGAAAGCGTAGAGGAGCAACGATACGGATGCAGTGATTGGATATGTTGAATGGAGTATGGCTGGACTTGAGGATTGGTTGTGCCTAGAAGGTCTTGATAATAACTTATGACCATTGCTTTGATTTGTGCCGAATTGAACTCTCTGGTTCCATTTGGTTTGGTGAGTGAGAATATAGAATTGGTGGAAATATTAGCTTTGATCGATCGATGAAAAAAACCAGTATTAGCATCTCCATCTTTTAACCAACGAATTCTTGATTTTTGTTTGAGAAACGTTGTTTCTGCTGATGACAATTGAAGCCAAGAGTCCCTTAAAAGTTTCTCTGTTGATATCAAGTCTTGAGTTGGAGAAGTTAATAATAGACGTTGAGTTGCTTCTAATTTTTCAAAGGCTTCTTGTGTCCTAGATTGGATATCACTGTAAGACCTCTTGTTTATCTGCCTGCAAAAAAATTTAGTTGCTTTTAGGCCATGATATAATTTTGCCATAGATGAGGAGTGATCAAACTGAACATTCCATATAGCTTTGACATGAGAATGAAAATCAGGATGAGATAAATAAAAGTCAAAGAAAGTGAAACGGGTGTGTCTTCTTTGAGAATCTGTTGAAAGGGAGACGAGACATGATGCGTGGTCTGATGCTCCAGGGGCGTCAAAGACAGCGAATGATGATGGAAATGTTGACAACCACGATTCTGAAACCATTGCACGGTCTAGTTTCCTTAGTGAGGGGTTGACTTGATTGTTGTTCTTCCAAGTGTAATGACAACCACTACTAGTGAGGTCAAATAGATTAGCTGAAGTGAGACAATCATGAAACTCATAGAGGCCAGTAGAAGGAGAGCTAGGAGTGACTTCTGGGAAAATCTCTGTTGAAGAGAGAACTTGATTAAAATCTCCTAGAAGGAGCCAAGGTGATGATGAGAGTAGTTGAGAAGTTGATAAGTGATTGATGATGGCCCAAAGAGGTCTTCTTTCTTGAACTCTATTTAAGGCATAGACAAAGCTGATAGTAAAACTTGTTGCAGTTGCAGGGTCATAAACACCACAAACCATTATTTGATCAGACTTGAGATATGTTACTACAGATAGTGAGGGATGCCAAACAACTATAATTCTGCCATTATCTGCTGAATCAGAGTGATTGGTGTCGAATCTCCAACCAGGCACAACTTGAGAAATAACTTCTAAAACATTTTCTTGCTTCAAATGCGTTTCCAAAAAACCTCCTATGAGGGGACGAGAGCGTATTAGCCATCGCTTAACTTCTACCTGCCTTGATTTGCCATTTAGGCCTCTTACATTCCACGAGAAGCAGTTCAAAACCATATATACAGACAAAAGGTGGGGAGCTTAACGCTCAAGAGATATGACGAGTAGGGAGGGATCCTGAAGGGGATCTATCCCTAGAAGTAAAACCTGACGAAATAGGAGAAGAAGGAAGAGAATAACTCTTTGAATTTCCATTACAAAGCTCCAGAAGTTGATCTCTAATTCTCTTACGGGCCTTCTTTCTCTGTTTTGCAGACAAATGTTTGAAAGTAAGGCTGTCATTTAAGGATTCTCTGAGTCTTAGAACTTTCTGAGCAGTGGAGATTAGAACCTCTTCTGCTTCAAACTGAGACGATGTCACTGACTTGGCAGGAGATGGAGTAATGAGTGAAGCAAGTGGCTTATGTGCAGATTTGCGAACAACTTGGGTCCATGACTCCTGAGATAAGCTGTTTGTTGGTGAAGAGGGACAGCTAGAGACAGCAGCTTGGCGACTAGACGTGGAAGCAACATTATTGACCAATTCTTCTGGAATGATTACTAGCGGTTTTTCTGCTGGTGGAACAGGAGGAGATGAGGAACCAATAGGAGGGGACAAGTCTGGAGAACTTGATGAAGGAGAGCCATCTGTTGGTGGAGACGAAGCTTCAGCAAAAGGTGGAGAGGACTTGGAGGAGGGAGCAGGCGGTGGAGGAGCTGACGGGCAACGAGTGAGGAGATGACCGAACTCGCCGCAAGAGTCACACTGAGGCGGAAGACGCGGATACTCAGCAAGCACCACAACAGAGTTACCAAGATCATCAAGAACCTTTACCGCATAGGGTCTTTTTTTTGTAAGATTGATTCTTACTTTAACCTTGGATACTCCATTAGTGTAAGGAGGAAGCCGAGATTTCTCTGTATGGATGGGATGACCAACTCCCGAAGCAATGGCGCTTAATCCTTCCAAGGAGTGAAGTTGAGGTGGGATGTTCTTGAAGACAACCCAAACTGGTGCTGAAGTGAGCTTGATTTTTGTTAAATCTGTGGAAGGAGACCACAAGGAGACAGAAAATGAACAATTCCCGGACTGCCAGAAACCAACATCAAGAGCCCAAGCACGAATGATTTCGGATGGAATAAGGATTAAATAGACTGTAGGAGAGTATCTGCGAACTGTGATTTTTCCTTTGGAGCCCCATATAGGATTCAGATCCGCAAAAACCTTAGCTGGAGATGGAGGGTTTCCATGGAAATGAGCCACTAAATGATCTTTCCATATTTGAGTTGAGCTGAGAAGTACACCTGCTGGAGCTGCAATTGAGACCATTCCATCTTGAATTTCAGAAGGATCGCTTGTTTTTGATAGATTTTGAAGAGATGATTTGAATCTCTCGGCCCAAAGGTCCGAGCTTAAGTTAGGTTTTGTAACCGGCGGAGGATTTTGTTGTTGTCGGTGAAGAGGAGAGATTGCGTGAGTGGTGAGAATGGCGGACTGAGATTTGGAGTCTTCAATGATAGGATCCAGAGAGATTGGAGACCGAGATGAAAAATTGTGATTATAGGCAGAGTCAATTTCCAGAAAAAATAAATCAGGAGGTATCGGTGGTGGACGAGGTGAAGCTGGGAGAGAGGAGGGAGAATCCATGAGAAGAAAAGAAGAGGGGGGAGGAAGAAGAGTGTTCTCGCCGGAGAGCGTAGAGCTCAACCGACGGCGGTGAAGAGAGAAGCAAGAATCGCCAAGATATCGCCACTAACGGCTAGATTTGAGTATTACAAGCAAATATGTTTGTCGGACCTATTACAGGGGTAAAACGAATATAAGTTATAATAGACCAAAGCATATAAATTCCGACTCTTACGTTAATTATAGAGAAAATTTACTATTTAGGTATTACTGTAGCAATCATAATTATATATTAAATATACTTGTATATTGATATGTCTCTTTGGCAGTACAGAATTGCTATGCTTACTTAGGTATATTGATTTTTCTCTTTTTTTAATATCATATATTGAATTACAGCTATATGGTATGAAACCTTTTATCTTGACAAACACTTGTCAGATCAAAAATATAGTAATTAAATATCTTATAATGTTAATGTTAATGTTAATTTGAAGTTTCCAATCCGGGCAAATGTTAATCATGTGTTTGAAGAATAAAATGATTGAGCAATTAAAATATTCGTACAACGAAAATTAATATACAAAGTGGCTGTTTGTCGTCTCAAGGGTCGGAATTATTCTGAACGTTAGATCTTGAGATGCTCAACGGCTGTGAATGAACGCACGTTTTGGTGTCTTATTGATTAAAATGTCCTTTGTTGATTTGGCAGAAATAATGGCTGAGTTGTCGCTCGACAATAGCCACCAGTTTAACACGAGATATATGGTCACTTGGTTCGCACGGAATCACATATTAGAGAAACAAATTGGGAAAAAAATATACTGCAAAATCTTATTTTTATAGTTGGGACTTTTTTTTCTCTTTTTTATTTTTTTGTTTTTCTTTTGAACCGAATATTGGTCAAAATGCTAAACTCAGTATCACCAAACTAAACTTGAATCTAGATATTATGGAACTTAAGAACATAATAGAGTATATGGAGCCGAGCTCGTCTTAGTCTAGTGGTGATAGTGGTCCCACTCAAGTATGTGGCATCCTAGGTACGATCTCCTAAGTGGGATTATTGTACCATATGACAAAAAAAAAAAGTTGGAAAAAAATATATTACAAAATCCTATTTTTAAAGTTTGGAAAAAATATATTGGAAAATCAAGGAATGGTAGTTAATGTATATTTGGAAATGGGCTTTCGAGTACAAACAATCATGAGGGAACATATCTCCCTCTACCAACTCTCTCTACACTTTTTCTCTTAGTGCAACTCCACCGCTTCTATTTCTTTTGTCATCGGCGACCGGCTTAGGGCTGGCGTCGGGTATTTTCTTTTATTCTTGTTTTTTTGGGCGGCACGTTCTCCTCGTTATTTTTCATTTCTGCTTTCTTTCTCATGCCTCCTTTGGTTCTTTTGCATGTGGTGATGGCTCCCGATTTTGTCATCTTTTAGCCTTTTGTGACGTTGCTACGCCTCTGTTTTAAAGGTTTTAGCCTCTTCCAGATCAAAGCATTGGATACATGCCTACAGCGGCGAGTTCTCCTCTTGCTGGTCAAGCCGTGGGGTCTAGTATGTGGTGGTCTGTTTCTGGGGCTGTAGTTTCTCAGTGGCTTTGCATGGGTGTTGCTGTCTGGATCTCTCACTGAATTGTCTGTATGTACTGGATCTACGGTCTTCATTTCGATTCTCAAAGTTTCTTCCAGCTCATTCGCTAGGGACGTCTATTCTAGGTCGATGGTGATCGCCATGTTGCAGGGGTTCATTACCAGCGGATACTCCTCCTTCGGGGATCTTCGACTGGCACATCGGCGCTAGTTGGCGGCGGGTTGGTAGTGGTGAAGCTTAGGGAAAACTCAGTTTGGAGGGGCTTTGCTGTGGGCCAATTACAGAAATATGATATGCCATCTCCTTTTGTCATAAGCCCATTTTGTGCTTAATAATTTGGTTTATATGTATATTATAGTGTGTCTTAGTATATTTTGTTAATCTTGTCGTCGTTATGTTTGTATTTAGTTTAGGATTACAACTTCAAAGGGGAAAGTTTTGTATTAATCTCGCATGTTTCAGTTTAACACTGATTCTAAGTGATTTAGAGGAACAAGTCAAGTTAAGTAGTTTAGTTTATTCTAGGTTATGTTCTCCTATTTTGGGAGTTCTTCTCCTTTCTGGAGACTTCTATCACCTCTTTTGTAAGGTCACTTATCCTTTATGAGGCTATTTCTTCCTCGTGGTAGGATATTTTAAACCTCGTAGTGGGTTGTATATTCTAAATTAATACAATATAATTGACGAAAAAAATGTATATTTGAGGATTCCAATAATATTCTACATAGTGGGGAAAAATAGGATGAATAACTAGACTTTCCATTCACTGTCAATCTTTTGTTGATTTATTGTAGAATGAAAGATATTCCCTCTCAGAGAACATTTTCATTGGGGGAGGAAGAAAGGGTTCACAATAGATCTAATGTAAGTTGAACTGTTTTTTTGCCAACAAATAATGACTTGCTCAATTTTCCGCGTCAAACCAAACATTCTTAGATAAAAGAGGATCTTATCACAGACCACTTTTAATAAATTTACTTGTTACACAAAACAATTTCAAAGGACAATTCAAATTTGACAAAAGTTGTAAAAGACCAGAGGTTAAAGTAATTATATAACATATTTGGTTAGAGTAGGTTACATAATCAAAGGAGACAAAATCAGAGAAAGTAGGAAATGCATTAGCTTATGGATAAGAAGAAACTATTATAACTCTGCTAATGAAATCCAACAAATTCATCAGTTACTAGAATATGAACAATCTTCCTACAATCTGACAAAAATGATGGTTTATTACAGAGAGGAGAATATTCAATGGCAATAAAAACTAGAGATAAATGGCTTAAAGACGGGATAGAAACACAATGTACTTCTACCACGCCGTGAAAGCTAGC
>OVAV01002160.1:0-10000 GCA_900406375.1 Iberis amara
AAATAAATTACATCAATTGAGATTTTTAATATTTCGAAAAATATATTCATTTATAAAAAGTATAATAAATATTTTTCTGATTTTTTGTTTATTTAGATTAATTAAAAATTTACTCATAANGGTTGCAATATCTATAAAAAAATCTTGAAAGATTTGTATTCATCATTCGTTAACCACAAATATTCTTTTACAAGAATGAAAAATAATTACAACTATAATCAATCTAATAAAAAAACATTAAACCTATATTCTATAGGTAAAACAAAAAGGTAACATGAATTATTAATATTTAATAACAAAAAAACATGAATTAGTAAGATTACAATCAAGTGTAATTCTTGTTTTGGTTACATGCTTCTTCATTTCCTTTCCTTTGCAGAAATTTGTATTTTGATCTTCATAGTTCTATTTCTTCTGTGATATGCTTTGCCTTCTTGACCACCAACCTTAACTATTTTTATCTTGAAAAGAGATGTGTTCTGCAACATGTTGAATTGAAACAAACAAAATGAATAATAAAAATCTTTGTAAATAACTATGGATTAGTGAAAAATATCAATGTTATTTGTAAGTGTGTAGGATAAAGAGATGTCATACCTTTGCTTTTTGCTTCCACAAATAGTATAGAAAACATACAACTCTTGATGATTCTTATGCATTCACGTTTTTGTTTCTAAGTATGAAGTTCATAAAAATCAGAAGAAAAAATGGAACTATATGTGAGAAACTCAAAAAACTAAAACAATATAAAGAATGAGAAGATTTTAAGAATGTGTAGATTTTTTTTATACTGAAAAACAGATAACATATATCTTAAACTATTAAACTAGTTATTAAAGCATTTTTTAAAAAAAGAATTAACAACTAATGTAGCAAAAAAAATGAGAAAAACATGGCGTGAAAGAATTCCTCTCAAAAACAAATTTAATTATAAAAATGGAGATATTTATGTAACAATTCCTTAATTTCTCTTTCTTTTTTAAATTAATTTTTAATTAATCACGCCATGATCTTATATTTTTTATTTTTGAGAATTTTAAAGTTATTAATTATTATGGGCAAATAATTAAAATCAAATTTTTATTTCAAAGTTAAATGATA
Source organism: Iberis amara (assembly GCA_900406375.1). Taxonomy (NCBI): domain Eukaryota; kingdom Viridiplantae; phylum Streptophyta; class Magnoliopsida; order Brassicales; family Brassicaceae; genus Iberis; species Iberis amara. The sequence continues at coordinate 1,102 of OVAV01002160.1, forward strand.
ACTATTTAGAGAAACACAAAGTAAGTTAATATATAAATATATTAAAAACGAAAGATTATGTATCATAAATTTTAAATTACTATTATATGAATCTATATTTAAAAAATAAAAAATTCAGAATAAAAGATTTACCTCAAATTAAAAAGTTATTTCAAAAATTAACGAGGACGTTTTCTTTCTTTGAATTTAAAAATAAATTCGTGTTTACTTTTTTCAATTAAAAAATAAATTTACGTTTTTTAAAATGAAAAAAAGAAAATACTGCATAAAATGATAAAATCTAATTTATTGTTATGATATTTGAAAATTTCATACTACGTAAAAGTTGTTGACATAAAATATTGCATAATATCTCAATTAATTTTATTTTATTTTTTAAAAATAAATTGTTATTTTTAAAAAATGTTGCTACGTTCATATGGTTTTTTGGTTTAATGAGAAGGAACCAATTTCAACACAAAACATAAAATTTTCACCAAATAAGTGGGTCCACATACATTTAACAAAATGTTTATAATTGATAAATGATATATATTTTAGTAATTACGTGATATAAATATTTGGCAACAATTATTTTTATGTCACTTTTAAAAATTTTAAATAAAGATAAAGAGTAAACAATGGAGAAACATCACATTTCAAACATTTTTAATCTTTACATACTCATTTAATTTTTTAGTTAACTATAAATAAATTATACATGTGAAATATATATATATATATATATATATTTATATATTTTGAAAGTTACTTTTTACTTTTATATCAAATATATTCAATGATTTCATTCTAAAAGTATATATATTCTAAAATTATTTAATATATATATATATATATATGATATAATAATTGATGAAAATTAATTATTTCTTAATAATGTATATATGTCAAGCATTGCTTTTTAGTTGATAAAAAAAAGTATGTACATCGATTTTTAATTGATGGTAAAACATTTTGTAGATACATCAATTGTTTAATCGATACAAAAATTATATTTTGTGTTATTTACTCAAAGTATATTTTCAAAAAAGTAATACAAATTATGTGTCAATGTTTCAAAATGATATAAATTTTTGTTAGATCACTTTATTGTTAAGTGATGTAAACGACTACAATATTAACATCATTTTCGCAAAGTGATGTAAAAGTATATATTTAGTGTCACTTGTAAATATTTGATATTAGTTTATATTATTTAGTTTTGTGATATATTATTATTGATGTTTAAATAATTGTTATGCTTGCAATACCGTTAGTAAAGATGAGGAAGAAGGCTAGAGATACTCAAAGAATCAAGAAGGGTACTATGTTTAAAAGTGGCTCAAAGCATAAACGAAAAAACAAAAGAAGACTTTGGCTAAAGCCTCTAACTGTTCAAGAGTTTCTCAATATCGTTTAGATAATAAAGCTTAATGGTTTTAGGACAATATGACAACTTGCTATGTTATGTTGTACTCTACTTATTTATCATGAGCTACCGTAGCCACAAGGCATATATGAAAAATATAAGACAAAAACTAATATGTTAAAATGATGTTAATTAAATGAGTAAATTCATCAATTATTAAGTGATGTAAATTTATATTTTGCATTAATTTTTAAGATTGATATAAATCAATACTAATTTGTATTAGTTATTATAAAATGAAGTGAATGATAAAAGTTTTATATCAGTTATATTTAAAAATGATGTTAATAGTTTAATAATAACAACACTTTTTCTAAATGATGTAAAATCTAATATTTTTATCAATTATTAATATATGATTCTATTTTATATCATTTATTAATAAATTATTTTATATTGTATCATTTAATTTTATGATATATTATTAATGATGTAAAACTTACTTTTTTGTAGCTAGAGCCACAAATAGTAACAAACGTTTTTGTATCTATATAGCCACGTTTAGTTACGCCAATATCATAACAATATTACACATTTATGTTTACCTAAATAGCCACATATAATATAAATAAAATATTGAAAAAACGGTAAAAAATATGAGAAAGTAATTCAAAATCAAATATTAACATAAGCTTATAGTTGTGCAAAATATTAACTCCAAAAGAACATATAAGCCAAAGTTAGAAAGTATATATAAAAAAGATAAGCACTAGTGTAATAATGAACTTGTCTAATTTTCTTCTGTCTGGTGTTATATGCGATTAGTGGGTTGTTTGATTTTCTCTCCGAAAAATTAGGACCTCACAGATTCACCTGCAACTCTTAATAAAAAGAAAAAGAAAGAAGTTACAAACACATTCAGCAAAAACTATAAAAAAAAAATAGAATTTAAAAAACTTATTAACGTCAAACAACCTAATTAACATCATATTTAAATCTATAACTTTACTACACACAATAGTATGCAGAATCAAATATCTCCTATATATTAAAAGGAAAACAATTTTTTAACGAAACCTTTAGTTTGATAACTAATTACATGTATTATCACTCACATTATCTCTATATCCAAACACTAAAAAATTATGAATAATAATATAAATTAATAGATTTAAAATTTAAAATATATTTATAAAATTAAATTTGAAATATGTTTATAAAATAATATAAAACTAATATGTTTATAATATAAATATGATTAACACATATCCAAAAAGAAAGAGGAGCAGCATGGTCTAAGGACAAACCTTGAAACACATAGGAGAAGAGCCCAAACGGATACCCGATCTTTACAAGCGGACACTCGTAAGCAAAACTTAACCATCTACCAAACCACCTTTTCGCTAGAGAAGAACCAGATACCTTGGGCTTTTCCCTGAGTTTTGATGCCTAAATTTGTTTTCCTGTATTATATGGATTGATTATGAATCATATTTTATCGATTTAAATGTGAGAAAAAAAACATCAAGTAAGTTGGTTGGTTTGATATATATACTTTTTTTAAAAAACTTGATTGGTTTGATATGTTCTAAATTATATGTTGTAACACTCCATTTTTTGCTTTGTTTTTTCAAATATTTGTATTTATTTTGTTGATCTATAAATTTAATATTTTAACAAAAAGAAAATAGATATTTGATAAATTTATTATAATACATTAGAGTGAATTTGAATAATAATAAAAAAAACACTGACACGAAGTATTATGGCTACCCAGAGCCGATCCTGAGATTTTAAAGGCTACAATCGAAAATGAAAAAATAGGCTAATTCTTAAACTAAAATTTTTTAAATGGGTCGGTTCTTAAACTAAAATTTTAAAAATAAAAATTGGCCGCAAGCTCGTGCTTAGTGTGCTTGGCTTCAAGACCGATCATGTGGCTACCCGAAACTACGGGTTCATACACAAATCATCAAATTTGAGAAAGACCAAAACGATGTCGTTGAGATAAAGTGAGATGCAATCACGTCGTTAAAGTGTCGAACCAATGTTCTGCTAATTCTTACCGTCGTTTGTTTTTCTTCGTCATCTTGAAAATTGGGCTTTATAGTTAGGAAATGAAGTTAAGCAGCAATAAAAAGGAATAGACAATAATATAGGGGTTATTTCGCAAAAACTCATTTCTTCTTTTGAAGTTGATTCTCAGGTCTTTCATTTCTCGATTCAGGAAGATCTGAGAAATTCTGAAACGAAACGTGAACCAAACCCCTCACCAGCCTCGTTGTCAACAGTAATCGACCAGATCATTCGCCGTAGATCAGATCGGAAAAGGTATTAGTATTGGAATTTCCGGTGAAACGATGGTGCTAGTTACGTCTGTACGTGATTACATCAACCGGATGCTTCAAGATATCTCCGGTATGAAGGTTCTCATACTCGACTCCGAAACGGTAATACGATCCCTTCTTCGATATTACTAGTGCTCTCTGAATTTGTATCTAGAATCTTGATTCTTAAATTCCCTCCCGAACAGGAAAAAGTTTAGGCAGAGACTTGTCATTTACATGTTTTTGCGTTCTTGTGAATTGTAGGTTAGCAATGTGAGCATTGTTTATTCACAATCAGAGCTTCTACAGAAAGAAGTTTTTCTTGTAGAGATGATAGATTCAATCTCTGTGTCAAAAGAATCGATGTCGCATCTGAAAGCTGTTTATTTCATCCGTCCAACTTCAGAGAATATTCAGAAACTTCGTTACCAGCTTGGGAATCCTAGATTTGGAGAATACCATTTATGTACTGTCTTTTATCTCTTAAGTAATTCGAGTTTATCATTGTTTCACTGACACTTTGATTTTTTCTTCTTCTTCTAATGAATCTTTCAGTTTTCTCCAATCTGTTAAAGGATACTCAGATTCATATTCTGGCTGATTCAGATGACCAAGAGGTTGTACAGCAAGTTCAGGTGAGTAGGAGGCTGATGCTAGATGAATGTTTTAGAGCAATATTAACAATATTTTAGTTGCCTCTTAGAAGTTGCTTGGTCTGTGATGAAACGGCTATAATTGTGGAGCTTTGCTTAATCTTTCCTCTGCCTGTCTCTTGTTTTCTGATTCAAACGTATATGGCTTGGTACACTTGACGTATAAATAAATTGTTTAACATAATCTTGCTTTTCATGTTGCAGGAGTATTATGCAGACTTTGTTGCGGGCGATCCATATCATTTCACATTAAATATAGCGTCAAACCACCTGTATATGCTCCCAGCAGTTGTTGATCCCTCTGGTTTGCAACGCTACTCCGATCGGGTTGTTGATGGAATTGCGGCAGTGTTTTTGGCATTGAAACGGAGACCCGTCATCAGATATCAGAGGACCTCTGATACTGCGAAAAGGATTGCACAAGAAACAGCTGTAAGTGAAATTATTGGAAAAGCTCTCCAATAGTTATCTCATCCAGTTAATAACATTTTTGAGCATGTGATGGAACTAGTCTCTTGCTTGCTTAGCCATAAAACAGTCTGATATCCTGTATTCATTTGGAGGACCCTTCTATGTTTCAGAAATTGATGTATCAGCAAGAAAGCGGTCTATTTGACTTTAGACGAACTGAAAGCTCTCCGTTGCTTCTTGTAATTGACAGAAGAGATGACCCGGTTACCCCATTGCTAAATCAGTGGACATATCAGGTTAACTTGACTAGCAAATTTTTATTATTCTGCTACTCTGGTATAAGATGTGCCTCAAGATGTCTTGCTCTTCTTAAAAATAAGACTTGCTCGTTAACAAGATCTTTCTGTAGGCAATGGTGCACGAACTCATAGGACTTCAAGATAATAAAGTGGACTTGAGAACCATTGGAAGTCTTCCAAAAGATCAGCAAGTTGTTAGCGTTCCCCCATACCGTCTTTATATAAGTTGATAACATTACAGTAGCTAATAAGACTCTTTCCTGGCAGGAGGTGGTTTTATCATCAGAACAAGATGCATTCTTCAAATCTAACATGTATGAAAATTTTGGGGATATTGGGATGAATATCAAGCGAATGGTAGATGACTTTCAGCAGGTGGCAAAGAGTAACCAAAATATCCAGACAGTAGGTAAAAATATGGCTAGTCTTAAACTATACTCTGCAAAGACGTTCAGATTCTGGTGCTAGTAACAATCTTTGTCTGTGAATGTATTGGCTTTACAGAGGACATGGCCAGATTTGTTGATAACTACCCTGAGTACAAAAAGATGCAAGGAAACGTCTCAAAACATGTAACCCTGGTTACTGAAATGAGCAAGCTAGTTGAAGCAAGGAAGCTGATGATGGTTTCACAAACAGAGCAGGACTTGGCTTGCAATGGTGGCCAAGGAGCTGCATATGAGGTAGTGAATCTTTGTGGTGAATATTCACTTGTTTCATTCATCAAAAATAACTATACAGAGAAATGCTTTATACATATCGCACTGGAAAACCGTACAAATGTGTCCAGTGAGGTGTACAAAGTTGTGCAGACTGCAGACTCTGTTGTAACCAGGGAACTCTGACTCTCTTTTCATGCTTATTTGCAGGCAGTTACAGATCTCTTAAATAATGAAAGTGTGTCTGATATCGACCGTCTACGTTTGGTGATGCTGTATGCTTTGCGCTATGAGAAAGAAAATCCCGTTCAGTTGATGCAACTATTCAACAAATTGGCTTCACGGTCTCCAAAGTACAAACCAGGGGTACAGTCAAACTATCACCTACTGACTCTTTCTTTGTACTTTTCAATATATTCTTCTCCATCTCCTTTTAAGGTGGATAATGATTTACGGCTCTCTGCTACTACCTTACTTGTTTACATGTTTTCAAGTTTTGTCCATTGGTGGTGTTAACTTATATTTCTGAATAAGTTGATAAAAGTATCCTCAAGTTGCATGAATTTTCATACCATAACTTTCTGGATGCAGCTAGTTCAATTTCTATTAAAACAAGCCGGTGTAGAGAAGCGTACAGGCGATCTATTTGGAAACAGAGATCTTTTGAATATAGCACGCAACATGGCTCGTGGACTTAAGGTCTGTACCTGAGACTCTACCTTCTCCACAACATTCTATCTCTCTTTCTCTATATAAATATATAATTGTATGTGAAAATACAGGGAGTAGAGAATGTCTACACTCAACATCAACCTCTTCTATTTCAAACAATGGAGAGCATAACTAGAGGGAGATTACGAGATGTGGACTACCCATTTGTTGGAGACCATTTTCAACAAGGACGGTATGTGCCATAGTTACAAATCTCGTCTTATGTTTACAACTTGTGTTAACTAATCAGAAGCTGCTAAAAACAGGCCACAAGAGGTGGTTATTTTCATGGTTGGTGGAACAACATACGAAGAATCACGCTCTGTTGCATTACAAAATGCAACCAACTCTGGAATTCGATTTATTCTCGGCGGCACTGCAGTGCTTAATTCCAAGAGGTTAGTTCATCATTAAACCGTGTTTGTCTGTGTAGAAATGAACCTCGATTAGTTTGAGTTCAAACTCGAAACACCAGTGAGAAATAGTTAGTTGAGTCAGAGAAAGATACAAAGCCAAAAAATGGTTTGGAAGTTATAATTAGGAATAGGGCTGGGCAAATTAACCGGAACCGAAAGAACCGAACCGAGCCGAGAAAAGGGATTTGGTTCTGTTCTGGAAACTTGATACTATCCGATTGGATCTTTTATAAATTATGTATGGTTCTCGGTTCGGTTCCTATCCAAAAACCGAACGAGTATCCAACTAACCGAACATGTATTTTAATATATAATAATGGATTTTATTATTATCACTATTTATTATGTATCTTAACTTTTTATTCGGGTAGTTTGGATACTTCGGTTCTTTTGGATAGTTTGGGTACAATTATCCGATCCAAACCGGTTCCAAATATGTTTTGGTTCTTTACTGGTTCCTAAATTTATCATCGGAACCGAACCGAACCGGGACCTACCCAAAGCGAACCGAACCGAAAAAAATTTGATTCCTATATGGATCTTAAACCTCTATATCCAAACTACCGGAGATCCAAAAGAACCGAACCGAACCAAATATCCAAACGCCCAGCCTTAATTAGGAATCCAAATGGTGATAGCTGAATTTTATGAGTTTATGGTTGGTGTCAGATTTCTCAAAGATTTGGAAGAAGCACAAAGAATATCAAGATCTGGTAGCCACATGGTGTGAAGAACAGTGACACCCAAAAGAGTTTGTGTAAATTTAGTCTATAAGATTAGTCCGTGTGATAAAAAATTTGATAGAAGAACCAAGCATGCATATGAGTGATCATCAATTTGGAGAGAGAAAGAAGATTGTGGTCATCAGGATTTACTCATAGATCGATCGAATTTTGCGGTTTGTCATGTATTCATTCCATTTCCAATCGTGGTACAGCTTAATTGGGTTTATTTTTCGTACAAATTTATGGCTAATCAGGAGAATGTAACTTGAGGATATTTTCTCTTCTATTAAAAGTTTTACTAAATATATTCTTTTTTTTGTCTACATCTAACTTGTATTAACCAGGACCGGACATAATTATCCGGAACCAAATTCGGTTTCTTTTAAATTATCCGGAACAAAATATCTGTTTGAAACCGAACTGAACCTAGAAACCGATAGGAATTGAAAATATACCAATTTTTAGATATTTTCAGTTGTTTTTCAGTATTTTGAGTATTTTCAGTGTGTTTGGGTATTTTCGGTCTCAAATATTTTAGATATTTTTGGTTCTTTTAGGTGTTTTCGGTTTTTTTGGGTATTTTCGGTTTCAGATATTTTGAATATCTTTGGTTTTTTTGGATATTTTTGGGTAAAATATATGAACCGAACCAGAACCATTAGGATATCGGTTCTCAAATGGTTTCAAATTTTAGATCCAAATTGAACTGAACTGATTTTCTAATTGTTTCTATAGGAATCTTATATTGAAGGAACCGAAAAAACCAGAACCAATCTAAACTGAACAGAATAATCGAACATCCATCCCTAGTATTATTTTAGGAAAAACCTACAAGAGGTAAATGAAAGTTCCACGTGGAATAAAATGTTTAACATAGAGGTGAGATAATACTTATACGAAGTAAAACAAATTCCAAACTTGGAGTAGTACATCGGCCATGCTTACATTGTCTGCAAATGGTGGTGCTAAAAATTGTTTAGTGAAATTAGAGAATAACCATAGATAGAATAAAATTTAGTTGAATAATAGCGGTTAGAGAAATAATTGCATAAAAATATATATATTGAAGTTAAATGACAATTATTTTTTTTTTAATGAAAAATAATAATTATTTAGAGGAATACATATATAAGAGTAATAGTTGTACATAATACATACATATATATATATATATATATATATATATTAAAAATAAATATGATAAATTATTTATAATTATTTATAATTACTAAATATTTAAAAAATCATATAATAAAAATTATTGGTTTCAAATTACAAAATGATATTATTGATATAAAATAATATTGATGAAGAGTCAAACATTTGTGCATATATATATAACATACGTAA
>OVAV01002163.1:0-11697 GCA_900406375.1 Iberis amara
GATATATATATATATATATATATGTATAACTCATTTTAATAAGTCTATGAAAATATAAACTGCAATATATATATATATAGACTATTATTTTTAGATAATGCGTTTATAAGAAATTAAGAATGTATATACGATTGTGTACACGTTATATTTGAGAACGAACAAAATTAGTGATTATTATATACCTAACAATCTAATAAATTATATGTATATATCCTCATAAAATATATGTAGGTCGTATCTTGTTGGCATAAAACCATTTTTGCTACGTATAAATTAAAGAATATTTTCGGAAAAAAATACATGGAGAAATAAAAAAAAATATATAGACAAAATAAATAGAGAAAGAAAGAGGAGAAATGGAAAGCAAAAAGATTAGTGCTTTGAGAAAATTTGCTTTCTACAGCCAAAAGTAAACAAAATCCAATATTTTGGCTGTGAGGAAAAATAGGAAATCTACATCTTGATTGGTTACACTTTAATATTGTGAAAATATATTTAGCTGTAGAAAGCTTATTTTGGCTGTATAAAGATTCTACAGCAATAATCAATCATACCCATAGTCTTACATTCGAATCGATTATAAAATTATATGAGTAGGTTTCAAAAGCTACTATTCGAATAACTGAAACAAAAGTGAATCAGATTTTTTAGGAATATACCTTAACTAACCAAAATTCATCAAAAAAATAATTATATAAAATATATTTTTATTTAATATACAAATGATACAATTATATATATATATTTAAAATATACAATATTAGTTATAAAAAATATATTTATACTTTTATTAAAAATTTTGGTCAAAAATCGAATAGAGACTTAAATATCCGAATGAATACTCGAAGCAAATGAATGAGGTGAACACAAAAAAGTGATGTATCCATTAACGTCATAGGATAAAAATTTACATAAATTACTGACAATTACATATAAATAAAATAACATTCGTTAAAGGTTATATATCTATTTATGAATTGTAAATATATATATATATGAACATTTATTAAAAGTAAGCTAATCATAATAACATTGTACACTTTAAAAAGTATTAAACAAAAATAATAAAGGATTCTCAAAAATAGCACCAAAATTAGGTATATTCTAAAAATAGCACACACACTCTCAAAAGTTCCAAAAATACTACTTTTTCCAAAAATAGTTCAAAATAATTTTTTGTTCCAAAAATAGCATAAAATTTGAAATAACTTTAAAACTTCAAATTTAAACCCTAAACCTCCAATACCGTTCAAAACTAAACCCTAAACTCTATTTAGTGAACCCAAACCCAAAATTTTACATTTTAAACCCTTAAAATTCACTTTTTATGTTTGTGCTATTTTTGGAACATTTGGGAGTGTGTTATTTTTAGAACATTTAGGAGTGTGCTATTTTTGAAATTTGAACTTCTTTTAATGCTATTTGCATGAATTCTTCAAATAATAAATATATCATAAATATTCATAATTGTTTATGACATAATTATGTACCTTTTGATAAAAAAAAATTACTTCTATTATTTAAAAAAAAAATTATAGATTGGAAAGATAATTGATTAAATAATTGTAACTAAAACAGAAAATACATCATATTTCAAAAACGATACCAACAAAAACACAACGGCATAACATGGAATCAAATCTAGTTTTGTTTTAAAATAATAAACCACTAAAATAAACGAAATTAATTAGTTTAAATACATTTTTGGCCAGTAATAATACGTTGAATGTGAAAAAAAAGTGATAAATTTCACATAGTTCAAGTTGGATGACAAATATGAAATATGCAAGTGCAAGATATCACACTATCACAGTATCCATAGCACATAACTCGAAATGAATAGAAAAAGGGTTTATAAACTAATTCGCGATTCTCTTATGGTATTGCATAAAAGAGTTTACGTTTTAACGATATCAGCTTTTCCCCTCTTTTCTTTTTCTTTTTCCCATCAGCAAAAAAAAAAAAAAAAAAATATGAGACCAAACAAAGATGGAGAAGAATTAGGGAAAAATATGAATTAGGTGAAAAGATTGATGACTTGTTCCACCACTCCATCATATACACATAATTAATACTCCCTCTGTTTTTAAAAGAAAGATTTTCTAGATTTTAAATTTGTTTTTTAAAGATAGATTTTTTCAATTTTCAAATGTAGTATTTATTGAAAAATTATAGATTTCAATGAACATTGATTGAAAATATTAGATTTGTTGAATTACTATTGGTTTAAAGTTATGGAAAATTGTTGTATACAAAAATCAAAGTATTTATTATCTATAGTTAATGTGTTTTATTAATATGTGTGAAAAGTCTAGAAAATCTATTATTTAGAAACAGAGGGAGTATTGTTTATGTCTCTCTCAATGTATCCTTGGAGAGAGACGATAAAGAGCTCTTCAGATTTTTTTTCCAAACCAATAAGAAAACGAAAAACGATTTGCCCAATTCTTGATATTAGCCAATGCTTCAGGGTTCTGACTCAAGGCTCAGTGACCCTTCATATCTGTGTGGCCGCAACTATTTGTTTGACGATTTTCCATTGGGTTCTTATGGTTTTGTCATTTGGTGTTGAATCATTTGACTCAGATGGGTTAGGGTCCTCTGTTGGTCGAGGGACTTAAGTTTCAGATGCTCACTTAAGAGCTGTTGGGACACATGATCAGATAGGACTGGCTGGTTGTTGTCCCAAAATATTCGAGGAGGTGTCCTTGGACTACTCCGTGACTGTTTAGTCTCCTGATAAAAACTATTGCTGTAAAAGTTTCCGCCACTTCCAGGGCTTCTACTTGATCCTATGCCTTCTTGCAAGAAGTTTACTGTAGTTTGTCTTTGGAGATGGAATGGGATGTCTCCACCGCACCCAGTTAAAGGTGTTGATGAACCGGAGAGAGCATGTGGGCTAGATATTGGAGATGGAGATCTTCTTCCGCTAATGTGTGGCGAATGCGAGTGAAAAATTGGACTACCGACTGGTGAAATTGGGCACGACATGTTCCCAGGAGATTGGGATATACTGTGAACGAAGGACCAAAGTTTAGCCATAAAGATGTTTTGATGCTTGGAAACTGAAGGTGGAAACAAAAAAAGCTATCGGTTACCTGAATCCCGAGCTAGGTTTTAATCCTCTCTGCTGGTAATTGGTTGCATCATCCGTGTCCAAGCATGTAAGACTTCTCGCGTGTCCAATGTCCTGAAACAGACAAAATTGTCAGGCAATCAGAAACATCAAAAATTTCGAATTATGGTATATGAGTATTAATACCAGTGATCTCATGCTGCTTGAAGCTTACATTCATAGTTTCTGCAGGCTCGGCACTCATAATAGGTCTTTCCATCGGCATTGCGTTTCTTACAAAAGCGTGATCTAAAAGCTGAGCAGCTGTAGGACGATTTGGGGGGTTTCTTTGTAGACATTTCCTCACAAAATCCTTCCCCTCTTCAGATAAATGATCAGGGATATCTGGAAGCTCCTTGCTGTTTCCAATCTTGAACATAGCAGGAACCTATAATGAAACTTATATACATGAACATCATTATATCTCACGTTTGTTTGAGTACTTATGATTTTACTAACCCCTTCATACTGGCTCCATGGAGGTTTCGTTGTAGCCATTTCTAAAACAGTGCATCCGAGACTCCATATGTCAACCGCAAGGTTACTGCCATTTGAATTTTTTATCACCTGAAGTCCATGCAAAGTATAAAGCATCAGCATTAACCATAAAGCCTCTTCACATAAAATTGAAACTTTTAACAGCATACAGACCTCAGGTGCCATCCAATATGGGCTTCCCTTGAATGATAAAGGACCCCATTGATCAGTAATCTGCATTTCGATCATGACTTTCCATTAAATTGTGTAACATGTCTAGCTGGGTTTAGTGTCATTTAATCTGATCAGTCCTTTTGCTCGAAGCAAAATTTCAAATGGAACGGGAAAAAAAAAAAAAGGGCTAAAGATTGCAAAGAGCATATTCATACATGTTCTGCCATCCCAAAATTAGCCACTTTTACCCGTCCATGGGGATCCACCAATATATTTGCTCCTTTAATGTCCCTAGACAAAGATAAATCCATCTTCGGTTTATTCTACAATTAAAGATGAAGGAAACCAAGGAAGCATGGATAGAATAAACTTGATCACCTATGAACAGTGTTTTTGGCATGCAAATACGCGAGCCCTGATAAAATTTGTTGTGTGTAGTTACGGATTGCTTTCTCACCAAATTGACCATGCTCCTGAAGAAGTTTATAGATCGAACCACCAGAGACATACTCTAGATATATATACAGCTTGTCATCTACCTGTTTGGAGAGAGAAAATTAAGGGCACCGTAGTCAGGTGCATAAACTAGTTCAATAGAAATAGTTGTTAGTATCTTCAGTGTGTTATCGATAATAAAGAACAGAAAGATAAAAAAAAAAAAAATGTATCTGTAAAACTTACTGTTTCAGAGCCATAATACTGCACTATATTTGGGTGTCGTAAGCGGCTTAAAACTGCAACCTCCTGGGAGAATCAATCATTGGAGAAAAAAAGACTGAAATGTTAGATAACTCCGAGACTAAATGGACTCAAAAGGCAGTTTTTTAATGCTTCAAACACATGATGATGTGTAACTCACCTGGCCTAATTGTTGGGCACTCTCCCTTGAGTTCGGATCATCTGAGTATAGAGTAACCTCTTTCATGGCACACATCTCACCACTTTCACTGGGGAAGAAAACATAACCGATCAAACCAGGAGTGGCATAGAAATATAACATGGAAGCTCTCCTATTAATCAACTTAATGTCCACCTAGAAACTTCACCATCATATAGACCAATAAGTTCTACCAATGTGAAATAGATTTACCATGGGACAAAGATAGCATCATTCCAACTAGACTCAGACTTGTTTAGTTACAAACCTATTAAAACCAAGATACACATGTCCAAATCTGCCCATCCCCAGCAATCTCCCTTTTTTCCATCGCGATCCAGGGCTGACTGCAGCTTCTGCCCTTGCTGGACTTCGAGGGACAGACGGTGATGTTGCTGCTGAATACGTGGGTGAAATCGGACAAGTATTTGAGATTATTAACGGCGGAAGAGGCAGAGGGTGGCTTTGTTGGTTGTTATTATCAAGCCGTCTAGTAGGAGACCCAGTGGTTGATCCTCCAGCTCGAGGATTACGAGGAGTAACAGCACCACTCTGTATTCTGGAACTAGGACCAGGACTCGTCATTCTTGGACTAGGCACAGGGGAACATTCAGGGCTACACCTGCTCTGAGGCCAAAATAGCTGAGCAGACATATCTCCACCAATGGAATTGTTACCTGAGTTGTAACCTGAACCTGGGCTTGAGCACTGTCCAGATCCAATCAAGGAAACATCTGGAAACGGTTTGCAGATTAGCAACCCATGATTTGAGACTTGATCTGGGAAATACGATTGCATTGGACTCCTAGAAGGACTAGACAACAAGCTATCTGGAGCACTGCAGAGTACCAAGTCCCGTTGAGGGATTTGTAGATTCTTCACATGAGTGCCTAGAGGTCTCCGCCTAGAAGATGTCGAAAGAATCCGATTTTTGTTTGACATATTTGGAACTGGCTTGAACGTTTCAGCTGAGTTTTTGTTACTATGGATGGACTGATCCCTATACACAGAGAGCAGGACGATAACATGTTTAGAAATAGAGAGCAAAAAAGCACAGTGCACAATATTAAAGATTACAGTTCAAACCGAATACATATTACGTTAATATGCCTTTCATCATTAACATTTCTAGGGATGAGGTCTTCATAAAGTATAATAACGTAATACAATAAGAATAAAAAACCACCCAAGAGAACTACGGTCGGTCTCTCCTTGGGCCTAACCCGATAAAACCATCCAACCCTTCTCTAACCTGGATGGATTTTACAACCAAGACTTCATCCCTATCAATATTAAAACCTAAGACACAGCAGTTACGGAAAAGGAATAAAGAAGTAGAAAATCCTAATGACAGAAGGAATGATAACTAATATGCATCAAGACTCACCTCGGAGAAATGTTTACTGCTGTTCTATTTCCATTTTCGCAATCAGAAGCCAATGGACTGAGAAGAGAAGCAGTGGTTAAATCAGCTTCAACAACAGCACTATTAAGCACGCTGGAAGTAGCACGGACAATAGGACGAGGAAGAGGTACAGCAGATCTTTCTGCAAAACTCTGACAGCGTGAAACCCGAGTAGAAGGAGATGGAGATCTTGATGGTAATCGAGATATAGCTCCTCTTTCGGATACAATTTCATCACATCTTCTCCGTGACTTTCTTGATCGACAACTAGACCTATCCTCAGACGAAAAACCCAATTTCCGGTTAAATGCATCAATGATACTCTCCTTGTTAGATTTCTTCTTTTCATCTTTAGATGAATATTTACTCCACCAAGGCATGTTCTTTCCACGAACCTTGAGAGGCAAATTATAACAGATCTCGTTACACTCTAGCAAAGTAACTATCCTATTGACCACTTCAGAAATCATACATGGTTGACCATTGATGTAAAAATTGACCAATACTGAGAAGCAGCTGAAAGATCTGATTACAAAAATAAAACTCAACTTTAGGGTTTCAACTTCAGCTTCCCATAAGAACAATCTGATGATAGTAAAAAACCTTTGATTGCGTATACAAACAGCTAAAAATCAACAAACCCCAAAATTCAACAAGAACTTAAGTTCAATTTTTCTACAATTCGAAAATGATCGAACAAACAAAGAGAACGAAACCATCCGAATGATGACATCAAAGAGAATCTCCAGCTTAGTTTAGCGATATTGTACTAGTTCAATGTGATCATCTTCTACCTTAGCTAGTAGAGATCCATTTTCCAACAGTAACCTTAGAATGTCCACCTTATCAACCGATCTACATAAACAAAAACTCTGAGCAAGAAGAAACCTATGAAAACCAGAAACAAGAAACGATAAACCTAGAGGGTTGAAGAAAGAGAGCCATAAACTCCCAATTTCTCAAATCTACACACACAAACCGGATGATTAACACAAACATAGACCCAAAGCAAGCTACAATTTCATGGAAAATTGATCGCGGAAGGCTTGGAAAAATTACCAGATTCAGCAGCCCGAATTAGAAACAATCGAAAGCTCAGACTCGGAGCAATCGACAATTGATAAATTTGATGAGACCAAAATACACAAATATGTTTAGGAATTATAAAAAGACTTTACCATGATATTTATAGCTGAATAAATAAATTTATTTTTCTAAATAATATAATATTACATAGTGGTAAATTTCTATATTTTAGAATATTTTATTTTCTTATTTGGATTGATATCTACGATCTCCTAACACTCTCTCGAATCTCAGACATGGTAAGATGGGTGAGATTGGACATATTTTCAAAATATCGGCTTTATATCCAGCCGTCGAATCATCATCGTAGTGTTATATTCGGCCGGCGAGTCAAACCAGTTTGAACACCAAGCTGTCAAATCAATATCGACGTTTATATTCGGCTGTAGGATCAATTTGGCTACAAACCCAACCATAAGATCATTATCGACGTTTATACTCAGAAAGTCAGCTATAACACCTAGCCGTTGGGCCATCAACAATATTTATACTCCATTGTAGAGTCAAAACGGCTAAAACTTTTAGTCATCAGATTATTGTCGGTGAAAACACATCACCATGATAAAACTCGACAATAATTCACAACTACGAGATCAAATAACATTATTGAGCGAATCTATATAGATTCATGTTCAACATTTTTTTTTAGAAAAAAAAACTTCGTTCAAAACCAACGAAAATCAAATTGTCACAGCCACGAACGAATCTCACCAAAGATTAACAACACTCACGAAACAGTGAACTCTTTTTTTAAAAAAAAAACATAAAGAAAAATCAAATTGAAACGTAAAGAAATGTTCAACGAAGAAAGCATCAAAGTCAAAGTAAGATGATAAACAAAACTTCTTCTTTTTTTCCATAAAAAATATATTAAATAATCTAAAACGTTGGATTTTTTTTAATTGCAGAAACAAAGAAATCTTGAATCAAAACTTCATTATGCGGAAGTTTTTACTTCGATCCACAAAAATCAAAGGCTCTGATACCATGATAAATTTGATGAGAGCAAAATACACAAATGTGTTTAGGGAGAATTATAAAAAGACTTTCATGAAAAATATAATACTAGATACAATGATATTTATAGCTGAATAAATAAATCTACTTTCCTAAATAATATAATATTATATAATGGTAAATTTCTTAATCTAAGATATTCTGGAATATTTGTTTTTTATTTGGGTTGATCTCTACGATCTCCTAACAAAAATTCAAGACACACGACGGTTCAAATCCCTAAATTCATCACTTACAAATGTGAAAGACTTGTAGCTTCCACTTGAAGTGAACTCTCTCAGTAGTGACAGACGAAGATGAAGATAGTGACCACAAGATGCACAAATTTCGTTAAAGAGATAATAAGAACTGTAGAGAGAGAGAGAGAGCGCGCGTTCGAAGAAAGCATTCGCTCTTAAGATTTCTTCTTGGTGCGTTAATCTTGTAGTAACCTGAATAACCGATCAAATTATACTACGTATTACTTTATTACTAATAATAATTTATTTTTATTTAACGCGTTTTATTTCTGAAAAAGACACAACTTTTTTTTTGATAAATGATTTATTTTTATTAATTCCAGATATAACCCAGTTACAACAATTCAACCCAATTACATATTTCTGAAATATAACTAGCCCAAAACAAAAGATTTCGAGTGGGCTTCCTAAATCCAAATTCAGGTCCGGGCCCAAAAGAGGGTAAAGGAAACCCTAGACAAAAGTCAAGGAGAACCCTTAACCACATCAGCCGCCACCGGAACCTGTGGATTCGCCGGTTCTACACTCCGGCGATCCAGCGACAACAACCGAAGCAGTGTTGCACCACTACCCACCCGCGACTTCGATTTCTGGACTGGGGGAGGAGACTGGTCGATGAATGCCACGACGGAGGGGGAAAAGAAAGCTAGGTTTTCGGTATGAAACAGGAGCGACTGACCTACCTTCAATCCCGATGTAATGGTGGTTCCGTGCGGCTTGGGCTCCCGCTTCACCGCATGCAACCGACGCCTCGCTTATCTCCAATAGATCAGCCCGAAATCATACCTCGAGGTCCTCCATCGCCTCCTTTGTCCACCTCCACAACTTGAGAGAATATATATTGAAAAGACAGAGCTCGATTTTATTATGATTTTAAATATTTATATAATATAATTCTTGCTTAATCATAGGTCATGGGTTCAACAATATACAAAATATAGTATGATTGATAAAAAAAGAAAGAGGTTTTAAAATATGAGAAAGAAGATGTTCATTAATGGATATCTTTGTTTTGTTTCTTTTAGTTGTCTCATTGATCACAAGGGAAATAATTAGTAATATTTATAGGGCCCGATTGATTGCAGCTGTGGTTTTTGTTTTTCTGCTGTAGAAATTTAGCTGTAGGTTTTGTTGCCATGGCTTTAGATTTTGTTGCTGTGAGATTTTTTGCTGCAGAATTTTGGCTCTAACTTTTTAAAATGAAAACATGATTGGACAACTTTGTGCTGTAGATTATTTTTCTTATGTTTAATCATGAAAAAATAGAATTAATTAGAGAGATATAAAAATAAACACATTACATTACCATATCTATACGATATATATATATATATAACTCATTTTAATATGTCTATGAAAATATAAATTGCACTATATATATGTATAGACGTATTATTTTTAGATAATGCATTTATAAGAATATATATATATGATTGTGTACACGTAGTAATTATTATATACCTAACAATATAATATATTATATATATATATCCTCATAAAATATATGTGGGTCGTATCTTGTTGTTGGCATAAAGTCACTTTTGCTACGTTATAAATTAAAAAATATTTTCAGAAAAAATACATGTAGAAAAAAAACAAATATATGGACAAAATAAATAAAAAAATAAAAGAAGAGAGAGGAGAGAGGAAAAGCAAAAAGATAAGTGCTTTGAGAAAATTGGCTTTCTACGGCCAAAAGTAAATAAAATCCAATATTTTTGATGTGAGCAAAAATAGAAAATCTACAACTTGATTGGTTTTACTTTAGTGCTGTGAAAATATATTTGGTTGTAGAAAGCTTATATTTGGCTGTAGAAAGCTTCTACAGCAGTAACCAATTATCCCCATATTTGATATTATTTTCTTGCTATATGGTCAGTTTTTCGAACTCGAACTTTATAGTATCATTATTCTCAAATATGGGAAGAATGTGAAAGCATTGGGTTCTAAGTGGAAACATCAACTTTCTAATTAGCATAATTGATCAAAATTAATAAACGTTTAAAGTCCAAAATTGGTTTATGGAATAAGTTAATGAATGTCATTATTTTGTTTCTGATTGTCTGATTGATCAAAACAAACAAAATAAATCTTTGGTAATGTACAAATTTGAGACTTATATGCTTGATCTATGCTAAGTTAATTATGGGTTGACTATTTGCACATACTTGCATATTGCATCCCAAACTTCTTCTTTTTTTCTGTTAAAGGGCATCCGGCATCCCCAAACTATATTTCTCGAAGTTTATAATTTTTCATTCTACAATCCAAACTATAAAATTTTATCGCTACACAATTATTTGCTAGAGAGTTTAAATTATTTTATAATACATTGACATAATTTAAAGTATTATAAATAATTTAACTTAATTAAAGAGCGGGGTGTCAAAATAGATTAAAAATAATGAGTCAATTCTATCGAATCCAACCCATTAATCCAATGAGTTGGATTTTATGGTTCTAAACTTCTAATGGATTAATGAATATAATAAATTGATAGATTAAATGTACTAAGTTTGAATAGTTAAAATTTCTATAGGTTATTGAGTTGTAATAGATAAACCATTAAACTAGTTTGTTTTTAATCTTTTAGATTCATTATCATCATCATTATCATCATCATCATTCATCATTATAACATTAATATTAACATCAGTATGTCAACATAACATCACCATCATCATAACATATTTTTTCCGCCAAAAATTTTATGCAAAAGAATCTTTTCCATCCAAATTTTTCCATCAAAAACTCTCGTCAAGTTTTCGATCAAATCAAGCAAGGTTGAAGAATCAATGATCTTGAAGAAGTATACAATACGTAATCATCAAATCCATCCTTCATTTTAGCATACATCATCAAACACATTCATGTAACTATTAGAACAATAGCATCAGATATATTCCAAATTTCCAAGAGCCAAATAGTAAAAACTGTTAGTAATTTAGTAGTAGATAAATTGAAAAAAAATCCTGAGAAAGAAACTTGGCATCACCAGAATATATTTATCAAGCCCAAGATACCCTTTAAGATGCTAACTAGCAAAACTAGAATTGTTCGAACGATGACATGACCGAACAAATCCAATACAACGATGCCCAAGCTATTTCTTGTAATTCTCGCACCATTTAATTGTTTATCCATAAAGTATTGTCAAACCAGCCTTGTGTTTTAACAAACCTAATCAAAACCACACCATCACCAAAAAGGACGAATCCACTAGAGATTCACATCCATAAGCGCGCCAAAACTTTCAATAACTTAAATTGTGAACGTTTAATCCGATTTGAATGCTTGAGACTATGGC
>OVAV01002164.1:0-11696 GCA_900406375.1 Iberis amara
TACGATAGCGTTTTTCCAACGCTAAGGAAAACCATATTTCTGGTAGGGAAAGCCGGAAGACGGGGAGACGCTATTGCTGTACATATCGGTATCCGCCAAAGCCGTCAGCGGCGTCCTAGTCAGAGAAGACCGTGGCGAACAACGACCCATCTTCTACATCAGCAAAACATTAGACGACGCAGAAATCTGATACCCAACCCTAGAAAAGTTGGCATACGCCATGGTCATCTCGGCAAGGAAACTACGTCCCTACTTTAAGTCACACTCGATGTCCGTCCTCACAGCCCAACCACTTCGAACAATTCTATACAACCCAAGCCAGTTAGGTAGGATGGCCAAGTAGGCTGTCAAACTCAGCGAGTACGATATCGACTTTAGAGGGAGAACATATGCTAAATCACAAGTCTTAGCCGACTTCATCATTGAGCTCCCCCCAGAGTTAATAACGGACGACGAAGCCCCCCGAATCTGGTCCCTTCATGTCGATCGATCCTTCTGCTCTGGAGGATCTGAAATTAGAATCCGGCTGGAATCACTTGAAGGCGATATATTGGAACAATCGTTTCGCCTTGGCTTTAATGCATCCAACAACGAGGCGGAATACGAGGCAATCATCGCCAGGATCAAGTTTGCAAGGGGAATCGACACCAAATAAATTCGTGCCTTCTGCGCCTCTCAGCTAGTCGCCAGCCAATTCACCGGTGACTACGAGGCCAAGAGTGAAAGGATGGATGCCTACCTCAGGGTAGTACAGAACCTGGCGCGCAAGCTGGATCACTTCGAGATCATCAAAATACCCTGAAGCAAGAACAAGATAGCCGACGCACTGGCAACGATAACCTCCTCATCCGACTCGAACCTCCATAGGACTATTCGAGTCGAAGAAATCCAAAAGCCCAACATCATCATGAAGTTCGTCCACTATATCGACGACCAAGAGATTGCCGAAGACGAATTCGAGTATGGTGTTGACCACGAGCCGCCAACGACCGAATGGCGAGACAAAATTAAGCCGTATATAGCAAACAGTACTCTACCAGAAGACAAGTGGGCTGCCCGCTGACTGAAAGGAAAAGCTGCCCACTACGCAATGGTCGACGAACACCTACTTCGACGTGAATTTACTTGAATCTTACTCACTTGCCTCGGCGCCGAAGAAGTTGAACGTGTCATCAAGGAAACGCAAAATAGAGCCGGCGGTAACCACTCCAATGGATGAGAAGTAGACCTCAAAATAAAAAGCACGGACATTTTTGATCTACAATGATCGCCGACTACCACAAATACGCACTAAAATGCGAACAGTGCCAGTGAAACGCACCAACTAGCCATCAGCCAACAGAACTACTGCGAACTTCGGCATCTCCATACCTCTTCATGTGATGGGCAATGGACATTGTCGGTCTCAAGCCTTCCTCTCGCGGAAAAATACCTCCTCGTCATGACGGATTACTTCACCAAGTGGGTAGAAGCCAAATCCTACGCATATATACACGACGCCGAAGTCCAAAATTTTGTTGTGAAATATATCATCTGCCGACACAGTCTGCCTTACAAGATCGTCATTAACAACAAAACACAGTTCTGCTCTCACAAGTTCAAAAACTTTTGCTCCAAATGGAAGATCCGACTAAGTCACTCCACGCCGAGATATCTCCAAGGCAACGGCCAGGCCGAGGCAACAAACAAGACCATTGTTGATGGTTTAAAGAAAAGGCTAGAAAAAAGGAAGAGATTATGGGCGGACGAGCTCGATGGTGTCCTCTGGTCACACAGGACGACGCCCCAAAGAGCGACGAATCAGACGCCTTTCTATCTGGCACACAGAATAGAAGCCATGGTCCCCGCCGAGGTCAATGTATATAGCTTAAGGAGACTAAAACTCCCTGAATCTACCAACATGAACAACATCATGCTCTGCGATAAGCTAGACGAAATTGAAGAACTACGCGACCAAGCTTTGCTTCGAATTCAAAATTACCAACAAATCTTCGGCTAGATATTACAACAAGAATGTCAACGTACGAAGATTCTTCGAGGGCGACCTGGTACTTTGTCACGTTTTCGACAACGCCAAAGAGTACCATGCAGGCAAACTCCGCGTGAATTGGGAAGGGCCATACCAAATCATGAAGGTCGTCAAATCAGGCGTCTACCAACTGGCCGACCTAGACGGAACGATGCAGCCCCGGTCATGGAATGCACGACACCTTAAGCTTTACTACTACTAAGTTAGGTAACTATGTAATATGAACTACGAATGGCTTGATCTCTCTATAATGGGTACGTTGGAAGCATGAATAGGGTGCAACTGTAAAAAAAAAGGGGGGGGGGAATAAATACCCCGTCACTATGTAACGCCATAAATTCTATAACACTTATATATTCTCAAAAAAAAGAAACGCACCAAGACGATTAAACAAAAACAAGTCAAGTCCAAAACTAGCCGAGCCCAGCCTCGAAAATTCTTACAAGTCGAACCCAGTCTCGCAGTGACATCTTGGCCAGATGATCACTATGGGAATAAGGAAAAATCAGGCAATAATACTTGCCTTCCTAAAAAGCCAAGTGCTACACTTGCACTTTCTAAGACACCCACGACCACGTCGTAAGCCGAGCCCAGACTCGCAAGGTCGTTGCGTACTAGAATAAAAAAGGGAAAGTCGAGGCTAACACAGCCTCGCACCTTCGAGTCCACCTTCGCTATAAGTATTAACAAAAATATAAGCACAAAAAACAGCTCGCAAACGTAAAAAGAAACATTCCAATGAAAAACATTCCAAGTTTTACACCGCCCAGGATAAGAGAAAAGGACAACAAAAAAAGCGTACATAAAAAAATCAAGCATTAAGGTCCGGGGGAGCATCGACAGCTCCGATAGGCTGGATCAACGAAGCCTGATCGTCTATTGGTTGCAGGAGCTCGCGGGGAGGCGCCAACGAGCCACCTAGATCTTCATGAGAAGCTCAGTGATGACCATCCCATTTCAAATGGATTCTTTCTTGGCCAACTCCTCCTCCAATGACTCGACCAAGAAGTCGGGCACCGACCCACCAAAACCCTTCACCATATTGAATAGCTCCTTCGACTTTTATAACAGGCAATCGACTCCTCGATCTTCTGGACGTCCCGCTTGTCCTCTAAATATTGATGAACCTTCGCAAAGCGTTCGTCGACACCAGCTCTCCACACTCTCTTCGCCTCCTCGACTTTCTCCATGACAACCGAGTTAAACTTCCAATGAATATGCGATCTCTCCTTGTTGGCCGCATCATAACGCTCCTGCATCACAACACTCCCTTTACGCAGTTTCTTAACCTGGGCTTCTAACTCAGCGTTACGAGAAGAGAGACCATCATGGTCAGCTCTGAGAACGTCATTCTCAGCCGCAGCAAGCTTCATCTGCTTTGTAGTCCTCACAGCAAGTGTAAACCCCTCTTTCGCCAGCGCGTCGAGAGTCACCCTCAGTTGCTCCAAAACCTTAACCTTCTCCTTCTCCTGAGCGAGAAGATCACAAAACTTGTCCCCATACTTATGTATGACCAACAGTACATCGTGCGCCTTACGCACTTTCAACTTGAACCACCTGAACATGTGGTTCGCCAACATCCCAGTCTGCGAAATAAAATACGTTGGCACGACGCGGAATCATCCCCAACCAAATAGGATACAATACCTTGACATAAGAACATGTAAAGTTGTCGAAAATCTCGGCGGTCTTATCATCACTTTCGTCCTCCACGAAAGATCCCAAGGGGACCAAGTGACGAACCAGGTCACCGCATGCAGCAAGGTCGTCATAAAACCTCAAGACGTCGTCGTAGTGGTAATTAAACAGGATCTTCGCGACATCTTCAAGATAGCACTTCGTTGCGCCCTCATCATCCTCCCCCATCTCAGCATTATCTCCCACCGAAGGAACCTCTTCCTCATCACCACCCGCACCGACGCCGCCACCAGTGGGGATAGAACCCCTCTACGAATCCTTCACCATCACGGCTAACGGATCATCCTCAACCGCCACGATAGTCAACGCCTTATGGGCTCGTTTTTGTGCCCTCAGCTCATTGGCTGGCTTCCTCTTCCTCTTAGTTGAGGGCACCGTGACCCTCGTCATTGCAGCCTTTTCAGTTAAGGCTGGCTGAACAACATCGTCGGCCCCTCCACCGATATCAACCATAGTCTCGGCCGCAGGAACCTCGACTCTCTCGGTCGCCTCCAAAACCACGACCGGAGCCAGTAATTTAGCCGCAGCAGCAGCCTGTTTCTGCAAGGCGGCGGCGTTGAGGTCTTCGACGAAATTTCCTGACATTCTCTAATGAGGGAAAGGGCAATGATCCCAGTTCACTGCGAATACGCATGATCTAACACGACGATATGTAAAAGTTGGGAGATCGAAAATAGAATAGATCGACTTACCATGAGAAAAATGACCAAGACACTTGCGAACCCGTACTTGGTCTATCTGATTCCACGAGCCTTAATCTTCCTCACGTTGTCGAAGAAGTTTGGGGGGGGGGGGGGGTTTTTNATTTAACAGCAAATCTGCAAACAAAGAACAACGCAGTCAGTACCCTACAATAAGAGAGCTGACGAGACCATCGCGAAGCTCTACCGATGGATAGGTTCCACCCCCTGGAATAATCGTAACCACATGACGGAGCAGAGGCCTCATTGATCTTCACGAAGAACCATCAACGCTTCCATCCCAGATTTTCTTCTTCACCCCCGTCAGAAACTTGTGTTGGGTCTTGAAGGTGACATAAAAGAAGCCCGTATCGAGGCTGACTTTGTCGATCGTCCTAGGACTATGACAAATCCCTGTAATCTCCTCGAATAACTCCCGCAAACGTCAACGTCGACCTCGGCAGCCAACAGTAGCATTCCCACCAAGTTGCGAATTGACGAGGTAGCATTCTACGAAAGGGCCATCTCGCGTTCGCAAGATATGCAACAATTACCTTGGGTAGTGGGAACCACAAATGCGCCATTGTGAAGTAATCTTCAAAAATGATGAAGTAACTAGGAGAAGGGTTTCATGGCCTTTCGCGTGGACTAGGGATTCTGAGCATGAGGTTTGGATCGTCGAAATTGCACTTCTTCGCCAAATTCAGAAGTCGTGCCTTATTCATTATGGAGGGCATCACCCCGGTTATCCGATCGGCCTCGGCAAACGGTGACCCAGAGGAGTCGGCTTCGTTCGAACGTGGTGTAAATGACTCAATAGTCGGGCCTTGAAATTCCTTCGAAGCACCCCCATCTCCACGAAGAGTCGCTTCCCCCTGGGGCACATTTGGATCCACCCGCCTGGAGAGAAATCTTCGCCTCACCGCCAGAGGGACCAAATCGATAGAATCATCGGACGGCGAAGAAGCTCGGTTCGTCCGCTGATCGCCCATCTCGGCGATCTCCCTAGCAGAAGTTTGCTTCACAACCTGATCAGAAGATGTGCTTGACGTTGGATCCGACACTGACCCCGACGAGTTGACGGACGAAGCCCCGCGATCATTCACCGAGCTAACAGCCGACCCCGTAGCATCATCAGCAGAAGAATCCACCCCAGAAGCCGATGAACTAGCTTTGGAGGCGCTTGAACCACTTCCAAAATCTATATTTACTAGGTCGCAGGCCATGGTAACGAAGACTACCTCGGCTAAAAATACAAACGAATAGAGAGAGAAAGTAGAGAGAAGAGAGAGCGAGAAGACTTTTTGGATGATGCAAAATGAAACATCTCTGAAGAATCAAGGCATATATAGAGAGTATGACCGGAAGAAGAAGCGTCACCAGGAAGATTTACCAGGAGATGGGACGTTACTTCAGAGAATGACCGGGAGACAAGGCGTCATCGTAACCAGTGACCAGACGGGGAAGCTTTCTCATGAAGTCACCTCTCCTTGTAACATGCGCCAGTCGTTACCTACAAAAACAAGCCCATAGAATCCCAAGTCGAAGCAGCCATTTATTAATGACCTCGAAGCCAACCGAACCAAGTACTCCGACGAATCTATAACTTAATGTACCTCGTCGGATTGGGGGGGGACTTATTGTTGGGTATGGGCTATGCCCATGATAGGCCCAGTCGGCTTCAAGCCGAAGTAACAGTAAACCTATGACCTATCACCGAGGAGAATAGTAACCTATGAGTAGGTCGCGGTCTAGTACAGAGATGGCTCAACTGCTCCATATAGCCAAATGATGACAAGGAAGAAGATTATAGATAGAAGGAGAAGGCTATCCGAAAATGTGTCTGAAAAATCTAGAGAGAAGTTAGAGAGAGAAACCTCTTAATCTTTCATAGATATATTTGAGCTCGTCGAGTTTGTCGATGACCTCATTGTTGTATAACTTTTCATTCTTTTTAAATACGAACCCAAATCAAGGGGAATTTCACCCTAGATCCAACAATATACTTGTTTCTCGGGAAGTTCATGTGCCAATTAAATCTTCCACTCTTTGTGTCGTTCACCTCATGTAAAATATATTCAATTTTATTCATTTCAGAAAAGTGTATTTTTTTGTCAAAATGTGTTTCTAAAATAATAGTAGTGTTATTTATTGGTAGTGTACTTTAGTTAAATTTAAGGATATTGAATTTATTCTAATATTTCCTAACCAATCCACCACTGACCGCATCGTAACTAGGGAAGACTGTGGGACCCATGTGTGTTCAATGACAAATATCTCACATTGGAAAACTAGCTAAAGATTGGCTAGTATATAAGGAGTCCAATTCCCAAATTAGTATGAGGTCTTTTGGGGTGATACCCAATAAGAAAGCTGTGCGGGCCTTTGTGGCCCAAAGTGGACAGCATCATACTAAGTGTTATTGGGCTTGGTAGTAGAGACCCAGAGAGTGGGGCATTACAAGTTGGTATCAGAGCGCCCTCGATTCTAGGATGGAATCAGGAGGGTCGGCTGGTATGCAACGAGGACGTTGCGTTCTTTACTGGGGGTGATATGTGGGACCCATGTGTGGCCAATGACAAATATCTCACATTAGAAAACTAGCCAAGGATTGGCTAATATATAAGGAGTCCAATTCCTAAATTAGTATGAGGCCTTTTGGGGTGATACCCAATAAGAAAGCCGTGCGGGCCTTTGTGGCCCAAAGTGGACAATATCATACTAAGGGTTATTGAGCTTGGTAGTAGCGACCCAGAGAGTGGGGCGTTACAAGTTGGTATCAGAGCGCGGTCGATTCTAGGATGGAATCAGGAGGGCCGGTTGGTATGGAACGAGGACGTTGCGTTCTTTACTGGGGGTGATATGTGGGATCCATGTGTGGTCAATGACAAATATCCCACACTGAAAAACTAGCCAAGGATTGTCTAGTATATAAGGAGTTCAATTCCCAAATTAGTATGAGTCCTTTTGAGGTGATACTCAATAAGAAAGTCGTGCGGGTCTATGTGGCCCAAAGCGGACAATATCATACTAAGAGTTATTGAATTTGGTAGTAGCAATCCAGTGAGTGGAGCGTTACATAGACCCTCTTTTGACCAAACTTTCAACTTTAATAAATTTGGGTCCAAATTGGTAAAAGACAAAATAATTATAGTTGTATACGGAGCATTGTGTGGAAAGGGTTGCATGTTTAATATAAAAGACTCATTACTTAAAGCATTTTTTATGGTTGGTTTATTTTTTTAGCTTCAAAAAGGCATTTTCATTTTTTTGGGTTTTTAATGTTATTTTTAATGTTCATTTATACCAAAAATAAACGTTTTACAACAATCCATTAGCAAAACAAAGAGCAAGACCCACAAATTTACAACCCCCTTAGACTGTATAATGGTAGTGTTGAAAACCTAATTCAATAGTTGAATCACTTTAATGGAGTGTTGAATTATAAGTTAAAAATGACATGGAGGTTTTAAAACTGAAAAGATTCAACCAGTTGAATTGAACATTAGCACTTTCTCTCTCATCTAGGTGGACCAATGAGAAAGAAAAAGAAAAAAGAGGAGAGATAAGGTGATTTGTGATTGATTATGCAATTCTCTTTTAAATTTTTTTTATCCTTTATATTTAAAATCAATTATTTACTAAAATATATTTTCAAAATAAAATTAAAAATTATATTAAAATTCGTAATTTTTTGTTCTATATAAATAGACATTTGTTTCATTTAATTTGGACACCAGAATAAAAAAAAAACACATTCTCTCTATTTTCTATTATCCAAGACCATTTTTTAAAAGTTTTAAACACATATGATCTAAATTTAGAATGTTTCATGATTAGAATATTTTAATTTAAAATGGTTGTTGTTTTTGAGTTGAATTTATTGTACTATTTCAATTTATGTGTTTTATTTGTAGTGTCTTTTACTTATTGATATAATATATCTTATTTTATTTAATTGTAACTTTATTGTTTAATTATTTTTAATTCTCAAAAAATAATTTTTTAAAAATATAAAAAATAAAAAGTACTTTAAAATATAGTTTTTAACTATACTTTATTTAATTTAAATTAAATTACTAATTTTTATTAATAATTACAAAAATATGAAACATAAAAGATAATATATGAAATAAAAGTGGTGGGTTAAGGTGTTGAATTTATTAAACAAACCATTGTAGTGAATAATGTTGAATGAGTGTTAAATAATGAGGTGGAAGAAAGAGAAAATAAGGTGGAGTAAAAAAGAAGGTGTTGAATGTTGAAACTATTGTACATGGTCTTAGAAAACAAGTGAAATTGAACTAGAGGAGAGATTGAGAAAAGCGGATCCCTTGCAGGTAATGAGAGAAGCCTGATGTGCATAGTCCGGTCAATACGAGACTTGATTGTGGCCAAGTCTAAAAAGAAGAGGAGAAAATCCTAGAATTTCGCTTTCGCCAAATTCATTAAAATGAAAAAGAAAATGAAGCAAGATTTTCTCTAATGGTTTGTTCATTTTTCATTCTATGTTTTATCAATTGTTAATAACATATTTTAGTTTGTAAAGTTTACTAATTTTACCCAAATAATTTATTTTAGCACTAGTTCTTTAAAATCCCTAGAAAATATAAGTAACCTATAATCATAGAAATATAAGTACAATACACAATATATTAAGTATTCTGTTTTCTTATCTTACTAGTAATTATAAGTCGATGTTGTGTTTAATTTTTTTATGTTTGTTTGTCATAGTAGTCATATAATTTTAATTTTATCTTTAATATACCGTTATATGTTCTAATAAATATATGGTTTATTATATTTTAGCATGTAATTCATATAAGATCTAGGTGAAACAAAACATATTCTTAAGATGAGAATCAGTAGAAGCAAGGAGGATATTAAGCTTTTACGAGAAGAGTATGTAAAAAAGATCATCAATAGATTTAACTTGGATGACATAAAACTAGTTGGTACTCCTCTGACGAGTCACTTTTGGTTATCCAAAGACTAGTCATCCATAATTGAAGATGAGATGGAATATATGGATAAAGTTTTATATATCTCTGTACGTGATGATATGTACAAGGCAAGATACTGTACATGCAGTGGGTGTTGTTAGTAGAACTATGAGCAACCCGAGAAAAGAACATTGGGAGGTAGTCAAGTGAATTCTCATGTATTTGAAGGGAAATTCAAGCCATTTATTATATTTCAGGAAGTCTGAAATATGGTCGCAAGGTTATATTGATGCGGACAGTGGAGGTGATGTTGATAGCAGAAATAGCACAACCGTGTATGTCTATACATTAGGTGGTGTTGCAATTTGTTGGGTTTCAAAATTGCAAAAGACTATAGCTCTATCAAGTTGTGAAGTTGAGTATGTTGTTGTGACAGGCACGAAAAATAACAATATGATTGCAATCATTTATGCAAAAGTTGGGTCAAAACCACAAGAGAAGTGTATTGTAATGTGATAGTAAAATGGTCATTGATTTGGCAAATAGTAACATGCTTGAACAAAGCACATTTAACTTCATTATCACTTCATCAGATTTGTACTATAAGATGATGTGTTGGTAATGGAGAAGATAAAAAAAAGCAAGAATCCAACATATATGCTAACAAAGGTAGTAACTATTAACAAACCTATGAAGACGTGCTGCAATGATTAAGGTGTGAAGACATAGTAAAATCAGTCTTCAAGTGGAAGATTGTTTGTGAAATAATAATTAATTAATCGTTGGTAAGGGTTGGAACAACCATTGTTGAAATTAAGAGGATGGTGGCTACAATGTCAATTGTCCGTGCAACAATCATTGACATTGAGGAGATGGTGGTGGCTACAGAGAATAGCATTCTCTATAAATAGAGAGCCAAAGAAGAAGAAAATTTTTTCCAAAAAACAAGAGAGAAAGATAATCTAGAGAGACAAACCAAAGAAAAAAAATGTATTTATATATATATTTATATTTCCAAACTATGTCTTTATATATATTTGTGAGAAAATTAAGAGTAGTTTATGAGTTATTTTTGAAACGAGAGTTGTAATATTTTATCAATAAAACCTTTTGTAGCAGGTCCGAAAACGTAGACAAAGTTAACAATTCCGTTATTAAATTCTTGTATGCATTATTTATTTTCTTCCACAAGTTTGGTTTATCGGAAATTTGTAATACTTCATAACATCGAACTCGTTAACTTTTTGTGTGCTTCCTTCTCTCCATATATCTACATCTCTCAAGCTTTGATTTTCAGTTCGTTAGGTTCTGTTTTGACATCAACAACTTCATTTTTGGCTATTGGATTTTAAACTCATAAAGTTGATGCATTTGAGCCTCTAAAACTTAACACCACAACTTCTCAAGCTTCCACCAAAGTTTTGATTAATATGACATTATGCAACTGTTTTTCTTTTTGACATCAATTTTCTTTTCATTCATCAATTCACATTACAATTTTCATCCGTACCACTTAATTACAGATTTGGCACGATATCAACGAGCAATTTTAGCTAAAGATTCAGTTACCTCATTCACAATTCTAATACATGCTGAAATTTTAAATTATTCACACCCTCAGCAAAATGTAATATATCATTAAGATAAACCCTAAGCCTCCAAACGCTCCATTACATTTGTTTAAGGATCATTGGCCACCTATCACCAAATCATATAAATCTTCTTACAATTGTAACATCCTGACCACCCCAGCCTGTGGTCCCCGACTCTCTCGGCCCGTGGACCCCACAACTATCTGATGGTCAGGTCTTCTACTCTGGGAGGTTTTAAAGACTTTCTTGCTAGCCCTGCAGATCACCACATGATCTTTCTTCATGCTTTTTCTTCACTCGCACCATTGCGGAAATGACTTCCGGGAAGGTCACCCAACCTTAGATTGCTCCAGCATAAGCACAATTAACTGTGGAGTTTTCTCAGGACCGGTGACTGAAAAGATAAGTGCACTTTTGTGACATAGGTAAGCAAATCAATTCTCTTGAAGTCTCGCTATGCACCACCATTCCTCCATAAACCGAGGTGTTACATTCACCCCCACTCGCAGAGCGCAACGTCCTCATTGCGCATTAGGACCGACCCTCCAGGTCAATACTGGAGAGACAACCGGCTATGATACCACTTGTAACATCCCTAACCGCTCCAACCTGTGGTCCCCGACTCTCTCGGCTCGTGGGCCCCACTACTATCTGACGGTCAGGTCTGCTACTTAGGGAGGCATTAAAGACTTGTTTGCTAGCACTACAAGAATTGTGACTATCGATAGCGTCCCAGGATAGCGTTTTTTGTGTT
>OVAV01002165.1:0-11692 GCA_900406375.1 Iberis amara
TAATCTGGTTCATGTATGTTATAACAAACTTGTACCAGAGCGTCGGGTTTGTGATATGATGAAAAGATGTATGATATGATTCATATGAATGTGATGATCGACAAGTTTACTGAGAGAAATAGTTTTAGTCTCTGGAAAATTAAGATGTAAGCTTTGTTGATTAAATAAAGTCTTTGGGATCCGCTATTCGGGAAAAAAATTATTTATGCTGATAGGAGGTTCTAGAAGAGAAGTCATATTTAGCTATTCCNCTCACTACGAATGCAGGAAGGTATAAAATTATGTGAACATCTAAACATATTATATTTGAAATTGCTAGAGTTACTATCGATGTCAAAGTCGAAGATGAGGATATTGCGTCGATTCTGTTAGCATCTTTGCCACACTCATACAGAAATTTTGTTTAATTATTCATTGTTGGAAAAATCAGTTCCTTTGGAAGAAGTAAGATCATCGTTGCACATTAGAGAGTTGCGCCTTAAGGCATCTGGTACGAGTTCATATATTCAAGCCTCTCGCTTAGCAGCCACATGAGGTAAGGGACATGGCTTCCNNNCACCAAAAGTCAGATTGTCCTAAAAAGAAAAATCAATATGCATATGTTGCTTTTGTAGAATATGACATAAATTTTGAAGTTGACATGGCCCATGTTGTTGATAAACGCACTCATCCTTCTAATGTGTGGGTTTTAGATAATACTGCATCATATCATATGTGTCCAAGAAATGAGTGGTTATCAACATATTTAGAGGTAAACATTGATTATATCAAGATGGCAAACAAGTCTATCAGCCATGTTGTTTGGATTGGCTCAATCAAGAGTAGAACACATGATGGTAGAAATTGCACGCCAAACGATGTCAGATATGTCTCATCAAAGACATCTTAACAGATTTTGACTTATTGAAGGATGACTCACCAGAGAAATCAGATCCAGTCACTCCCGGTGAAGAATCAGCAGTTATAGACACACCAAAATCAAAGAAGGTCAAAGATCCAGTCAAGATAGAAGCATCAGAAAAGGCTAAGAGCATTATAATCCCAAACATATCAGATAAAGTTCTTAGAAAGGTAGTAAACTGTGAAACAGCAGCTGATATGTGGTCCATGTTAGATAAACTCTACATGGAAAGCTCCCTACCAAACAGAATTTATTTGCAATTGAAGTTCTATACGTTCAAAATGGTTGAAAGCAAAACCATAGATTAGAACGTGGATGATTTCTTGAAGTTAGTAGGTGATCTTGAAAACTTAGGTGTATCAGTCACAGAAGAAGTTCAAGCCATTCTTTTGTTAAGCTCATTACCATACAAGTACGAGCAACTCAAAGAGACTCTAAAGTATGGTAGGCAAACATTGAGTTTAAGGGAAGTAACAACTTCGGCAAAATCAAAAGAAAGGGAACTTCAGGACAGTGGGAAGGTCACTAAGGGTCAAGGTGAAGGCCTCATGGTTCAAACCAGGGGCAGAACCGAAGCAAAGAAAAAAGGAAATCAGAATAGAAATAGGTCAAAGAGTAAAGGTAAAGGTAAAGCTAAAGAGAAAAAGAAGGACAAATGATGTTTCGTTTGTGGCAACGAAGGGCATTGGAAGAAAGATTGCCCTGAAAGACAGAGCAAGAACAAGCATAATCCTAATGAATCTGCAAATCTGGCAGACAACTATAATGGTCCATTAGTCCTAACAGTCAGCTTGAAAGACACAAAAAATCAATGGGTTCTTGACTCAGGATGCACATTTCACATCACCCCTAACAAGGAACTACTCTATGACTTAAAAGAATTTGAAGGTGGAGAAGTGTTAATGGGAAACAACACAGTAAGTGAAGTTAAAGGAGTAGGAAAGATCAAAATTACAAATCCAGACAAGTCTGAAGTTATCCTATCAGAAGTAAGATATATGCCCACAATGGGCAGAAATCTAATTTCCTACGGTATGTTGGAAAAATCTGGATGCAAGTATGAGGGTGAAGACTTTGTAATTACATTTTACAAATATAATAAGAAAGTTCTGAGCGGAAAATACATAAATGGTCTTTACCATCTTCAAGGGACATTAGCAAAACCAGAAGCAAATGTGAGTAAAGCAACTCCAGATTCTACAGTATTGTGGCACTCTAGGTTGGGACATATGAGTGTAACATGAATGGATATACTGGTCAAAAAGGGTTACCTAAGTGAGAAAGAAGTTAAAAATCTAGATTTCTGTGAAAATTGTGTGTTGGGAAAGTCTCATAAAAGAAGCTTTTCCAAAGGACAACACTCATCAAAAGAAGTACTAGACAATATTTTATTCAGATCTATGGGGCTCACCTTCAACCCCACTAAGTCTAAATAATTGTAAGTATTTCATTAGTTTCATTGATGATTTTTCTAGAAAAGTCTGGATTTACTTTCTCATGACAAAGGATGAAGCTTTCTCTAAGTTTGTGAAATGGATAAAAGCAGCTGAAAACCAGTGTGAAAAGAAGGTTAAATTCCTAAAAACATATAATGGATTAGAAGATTGCAACTAACAGTTTGATTCATTTTGCATGGAAAAAGGAATTACTAGGCACAGAACATGTGCTTATACTCCTCAGCAAAATGGGGTTTCAGAAAGGATGAATAGAACTATTATCGAAAAAGTTAGATGTATGTTAACTGAAACAGGTTTAGCACATGAATTTTAGAAGCTGCCTCCACAACTGTCTACTTGATTAACAGGTTACCTAATTCAGTAGTGGAATCCAAACTACCAGAAGAAATCTGGAGTGGGGCCAAGCCAACTTTATCAAACTTAAGAAGATTTGGAAGTCTAGCCTATGTTCACAATGTTCAAGGAAAAACAGATCCTAGAGCTCTAAAAGGAATATTCACGGGTTATCCTCAAGGAGTTAAAGGCTATAGGATTTGGATTCCAGAGGAACAGAAGTGTATTATTAGCAAAGATGTGGTATTCAATGAAGAGAAAGTATTCAAGGACTTACAACTAGAACAAGATTCTACACAAGTCAATGAACCTCCCTTGGAAAAAATTCCAAGTAGAAGGGTGACATTTAATCCTATACCAGAATATCACGAAGAAGAAACAGACCTAAATTTTCAACAAGAATCGCAGGTTTCAGGAGGAGCATCATCTCCAAGAAGCCCAACAGTCTCTGAATCCAGTCAATACTATTCTGAATATGAAGATTCAACTAGGAGTTCACCTCAAGACCTAGCAGACTATGTGTTGGCCAGAAACAAAGTTAGAAGGGAGGTGAGACCACCATCTAGATTTACTGATACTGATTTTGTTGCTTATGCCTTGGTAGGTGCAATATCAGTGGATTTGGATGAGCCAAGCTCATTTGATCAAGCCATTAATAGCAAAGACATGGAAGAATGGATGAAAGGAATGTTAGAAGAAATTACATCACTTCACAAAAACAAAACCTGAGAGCTAGTAGAAAAACCAGAATGTCAAAGAACTATTGGATGCAAATGGATCTACAAGAGGAAAGCTGGGATTCCATGAGTAGAAGCACCAAGGTTCAAGGCTAGATTAGTTGCAAAGGGGTTTTCTCAGATTGAGGGAATTGATTATAATGAAGTGTTTGCACCCGTGGTAATACACGTTTCAATCAGATTAATTCTATCACTAGTGGTTTAACATGATCTAGAGCTAGAGCAACTAGATGTAAAAACAACGTTCTTACATAGAGTTCTAGATGAGGATATCTACATGGAGCAACCAGAAGGGTTCATAGTTAAAGGACAAGAAAAGAAATTGTGTTTTCTAAGGAAATCACTCTATGGTCTAAAATAAAGCCCTAGACAATGGAATAAGAAGTTTGATGAATTCATGACAGAACAGAAATTCTTAAGGAGTAGCCATGATGCATGTGTTTATGCCAAAGGAACAGAAATTAAAGATCAAGTGTTTCTCCTCATCTATGTGGATGACATGTTAGTAGCTTCAAAGGATAGAAGCAGAATTGAGATGGTCAAGAAGAAGCTTATGCAGAACTTTGAAATGAAAGATTTAGGAGTAGAAAGCAAGATTCTAGGCATGGACAGTACTAGAAACAGAGAGAAAGAAACCCTAAGATTGTCTCAAAGAAAATACCTATCTCAAGTTTTAAAAACGTTTGGTATGCTAGAGTCAAAACCAGTCACTACTCCTATTGATTCACAGTTCAAATTAAAAAGCCTATCAGAAGAAGAATTAGAAGAGGAACAAGAGTTAATGAATAATGTTCCATACGCAAGCGCAGTGGGAAGCATAATGTACGCTATGGTAGGATTAAGACCAGACCTTGCTTATGCAGTGGGTCTGGTAAGCAGGTTTATGAGTAAACCTGGAAGAAGTCACTAGCAAGCACTAAAATGGATCATGAGATATGTTAAGGGAGTATTAGATTCTAGTTTAACTTTTACAAAATCTGATAATTTTAAAATTGTGGGTTTTGTGGATGCAAATTATGCTGCATAACTTGATAGGAGAAGATCTATTACTGGTTATGTATTTCAGGTTGGTTCAAACAATGTGAGTTGGAGGTCAGGCAAGGTATTGTGACACTGTCATCAACAAAGTCAGAATATGTAGCCCTAACAGAAACTGTTAAAGAAGCTTTGTGGCTTAAAGGTATAGTTGAAGAGTAATTTTTCAGCTAAGGTAATTTTTGATTCTCAAAGTGCAATTTTCTTGTCTAAAAATGGCGTATTTTATGAGAGAACAAAACACATTCACACTAAATATCATTTCATAAGAGATGTTATAGCTAATGGTGATGTTCTAGTTGAAAAGATACACACTTCACAAAACCCAACAGACCTATTGTAGAAACCCGTATTTTGACTAGGAATTTTTTTCGTTTTATATATATATTTCGGTTGNCAGGTAAGCCATTTTCCTGCAGTTTACATGAAAGGTAAAATGAAGCTGTAAGTTGTAGGTTTACTCTTTATGATTTATCTTTCAGATCAGAGATTGATTAAATCTTTACCTGGGCAC
Organism: Iberis amara; assembly: GCA_900406375.1. NCBI lineage: Eukaryota > Viridiplantae > Streptophyta > Magnoliopsida > Brassicales > Brassicaceae > Iberis > Iberis amara. The sequence goes on from OVAV01002165.1 coordinate 4,978, forward strand.
ATATGTATTCTGATCAGACTGTATTTAAGTGACTAATGTTGTTTCAAGTTGTATCCTTCTTCGTTCATGTTACAGGTACAATTCAAGCCCACATGCGAAAATGAAAAATTTTAAGATGTTAGTAAAGGAGTCCAAATCTAAAAGACATGGACTTATAAGGGAGTTTGAAGGAAGAAGAGTCACTAACCAGAGGCTGTAAGTAAATCTGAAGTTTCAGATCGTGTAAACAGAAGAGAGAAGTATCAGATCAAGAGTCAAGTACCTGAAATAGACATATATGATAAGGGTTAGAGATAAAAGGTGAAGCTACAGCGATTAAAGGATACAGAAACAAGGAAGTCAAAGAGTTACTTATCATGAAGTGGGTCTTCAAGAGCTTCGTCTTCAGTAAGTCGTGTCGGTGGTTCCAGAAAGCCGGAAATAGTGTTAAAACAAAAGTTCTGGGTTAGTAAGGAGCATCAGAAGAAAGCTTGAAACTTATAAATAAGCTCAAGGTTTCGGAGAAAAGAAAGAGCAGATTCAGGTTAAGAAGGAGCTTAACTTACTTCTTCATAGACATGCAAGGGAGGAAAGACGATGAAAGGAGCTGTTCATCAAAGGTAACAACAAAGAGACCAGAAACCCTAGAAATCGCTTAGGGAGACAAACAGACGAAAGTTTCGGAGTAATGTTTTGATCCGATGTGAACAAAGGCGGAGAATGTTGGTTTGTCACTCGGATCATGGGCCTATTTAGATGGGCCAGAAGAAGAATAACCCAACTGAAGCTGGGACAAGTGAAGTGGGCTTAACGCGCGTTGAATATTAAAGCCCAAGAAGAATGTCTCAGCTCAAGTAGATGATTCTGTTTATAACAGAAACACATCATCTTCTTCGTAGAGATTTTTCATCAGAGAGATTACGAAAGTTGCAGAGTTCAAGTCTTGCAGATTCATGAATTAGAAGAAGTCAAGAAGAGATTAGTAAAAGAGTTCGTATCATTTCTTGTTAGAGTTTATAGGATTACTTATCTTTCATGCAAAGATTCAATCCGAAGTAATTCTCCTTTGTAATCGGATTGAATCAAAATACTTGTGTAACTTTCTGATCTTGTAAAAGGCATTTGAGAGGGTACCGTCCCCTCTCCCGAGACGTAGAGCAATCGCTCGAACTCAGTGAACAAGTTCTTGGTGTATTGATTGAGTCGTTTATCAAGTATAGATCGATTATGAAGTTGAGTCAAAACTCAAGTGTTCAAGGTTTAAAAGTCTACACCAAGAATTAAAGAAAAAAATATTGGTCAACTGGCAAATTAGTTTTTTTAACCTTTAAATACAACTATTTTATTCATAAAACGTAATATTGTCTTATCTGATGATGTATGAAACCATATTTGAGAATTGCGTCTACTAATAGTGTTGTTATTTCGCATTCTCCCTGTTTAAAACTTATTCTGAGAATAAGCATTTTCAACTTATACACTGACATTTCTTATCTTCTTATTTTATGTAAACTCATAAATATTTTTTTGTTGTTGATGAAATGTTAAATCTATATATCAGAAATAAAAAATTTATTTACATAAGGAGCAGTTCAAGACCAAATTACATATGAGTTCGATAGAGTCTGGAAGAAGAAAACATGTTGTGGGGGTGGTATAAGGTTGCCTCGTTAAAACCTGACACTAGAAAACCTTGTGGGACAAAACTAGCATCAGGAAAAAGAGTACAGACCTTTTACCCAGCAGCGTCAGAGCAGAAGGAGGCAGGGAAAAATAAAACATGAGCTGTTAATGATCTTAGGCGTATAGAGAAGACCATCGCTGTGACAAATTGGCGTATCGTGATTAGGAGCCGTAGTTCAAGCTGGAAATGTGGTTAGTGATGGTGCATTTGATGATGGAGATTAGGTAGTTCATATTGCGCAGTGGGTGGCCATGAGAGCGGTTGTTCCTCTCTCCATACATTGTAGATCGAGGCTTGAAAGGCCAGACAAAGAAGCAAACGGTTTATAGGTGGGACTGAGTGAAGCCGGATAGACGAGAGAGTGAGAGACCAGTCCGGGTTGGTGCGATGGTGAAGTAATGGCGTGACGAGGGAGCTCCAAACCGTGAAAGAGTAGGGACAAGCGAAGAAGAGGTGATCTTTAGTCTCATCTGGCTCTCCACATAGCCTGCAAGGCTGATGATGACCCCATGCTCGCATTCGAATACCTATGGATAACCTATCAAGCACAACAAGCCAAGAGATAAACGGGTAACGAGGAATAGATTGTGAAAACTAGATTGTAGAAAACCATGTTTGCTTAGGGAAAAGGATTCGTATCTGCTGCCAGGTTGAGGTCGAAGAGAAGTGACTCTTATATTCATCATGGAGGTGACGCCATAGGGCAGTATCATTACCCGAGGAGGGCAACGACATCGGGAGAATGCATATCCTGTCCCGGAGTTCACGATATGTAGAAATACGTGAAGCACGAATACACCATGATGTAGTCGAGGAAACGCCTGAGACAGTTGTTAGGCGAGGGACACCTAGCTCACGGATGCATGTATCACATGCAAGCAAGAAAAGAGAACCAAATGGGGTCCAGGGATCGAACCAAAAGGAGGTGGAGCATCCATTGTGGACATCGATGCGCAAAAACTAGAGAGCTAGAGGACGGATTTTGAAGAGCTTGTGCCACATCCAAGAGCCTCGGGAAGTGACCGGAGCATCCCAGAAAGTAGTATTACGGAGAAGCTACCGCCTCGTCCAAGAAAGCCAGAGGGAAGTTGTGTTCGAGAATAGGCGCCATATTAGAGATAGAGCAAATACTGTGGAGGTGTCCTCTAGACGGCAGATACCAAGCCCTCCCTCCTTCTTTGGCCTGCAAACATCATTCCAGCAAACTTTTGTCATATTATGGTTAGTAGCAGTACCTGACCAAAGAAAGTTAATACAAAGGTTGTTTATGGCGTGGAGACATCGCTTTGGTAAGCGAAAAGTAGATTGCCAGAAGTTGACTATGCTAATGATGACTGAGGTGATTAGTTGAAGACGGCCAGCAAATGATAGCAGCTTCGATGACCATGAGGTGATACGGGCGCGGATGCGATCAATGAAGGGAGCATAATCAATTCAAGTGCGACCCATGGTTGTTAGCGGTAAACCCAAGTAACGAACCGGAAGAGTGTCATGCTTGAGACTCAGCTCCTCAATACATCATCGTAGTGATGGGTGGGGAAGTAGATGGAGGATTTTGAGATGTTGATTCGAAGACTAGATGTTGCACCAAATTTGTTCATGACATGACATGAAGAATATTGCATATTTAGTTTCATAAAAAAGTCAATAATGCATATTTTGTCATGTTTTGAATTAATAATCTTATCAAAAGTATTTATTTTATCTTTAAATGGATCATGTTATGATGTTAACTAGATTTTGAAGAACTATAGACGTACAGTTTATTAATCAACTCTCTCTCTCCTAACACGATACTCTCTCGACTCTCTCCAACTTCATCGCTAGAGACTTGCGGCGAGTCTCGTTTTAGGTGAGCCACCACCAAGAAAGTCGAGCCACGCTCTCGTGCACCGTGATTCCGGACTCGTCGGCGAGCTCGCCGGAAGTTCATCGTCCACCTATTCGCGACTCAGATCTACTTCTTCTTTTTGATTGTGACTCACCAGAGATAAGGTTCGCGGCGGTAGCAGCATCTCCGATAGAGGATTCGGCCAGATCCGCTGTGGTGGACATGCAAGGAGGTCGGCGATGATTAGAGGGCAAGGAGCTCAAGGCGGGGTTCGGGTCTTCCTATCGGAGGAGAGTGAAACGGTGACTTCTTCACGGCGTTGTAGGGATCACTTCCGGACGAAGCCACCGTTAAACCAAGCCCGAAGGTGAAGAAACCTGTCCCTAACCTCCGCCGAAAACCTAACCTTTCTACACAATCCTCGTCGTGGCAACCAATGTCTCGACCATCTTCCTCCTCCTGCTAAAAACATAGTTTTTGGTGGGCGGAGGTGTCAGCACTGCTTCGGTGCCGCCGTCGGATCGTCGAAGGGGCAGTTCTGGCGTATACGCAGCAAGCCGGCGACGATTTAAACATTAGGTTTCTATTATTTTTCTAGGGTTTTCCCAGTTAATGGATCTAGGTCCGGGCCTATTTCATTTTTTGGAAAGCCCAGACTATATCTGACTCTAATAATACGTAAAACCTTTATAAAAAAATGGATCATGTTGAAATGTCCACATATTTCACGAATCAATCGTTGTGGCTAACATGGTAGGCTTATATCTTAGCCTCTATGTAAAAGATTGATAAGTCAACTTTATATTAATTGGTAGTGTCGCTTTGATTGTTGACGTAAAGACAAAAATACTAGTGTGATTAGCTAGTGGACAAAAAAGGTTTGGGTTGACATAGTGGCCTTGGGTTTTAGTGTCTTTGTCGAGGAGTTGGTTTTAGATCTTAACCAAACTTACATTGGAAGTCATGTCACAAAGTCAACTGTTTGGTTTTCCATTGTGTTGGACTTTTCCAAGTCAATATCCAACAGATATTATCCGTTTTGGATCAGTGTTTTTAAATTCAAATAGTTTCATTATAACTGAAATTAAACTTGTCTTACATTTTAAGTTTTGTATAATCATCTGGTGTGAAATTTAAATTGTTTCTTAACAGTCCTTCTCTCAAATCAAACACAAAATAAATACCATCTTGATATTTATCTTGTTCCAATAGAACGAGATGTTATTCAATTAGGTAATTTAATTTATTTTGAAATCAAAGTGAATTTTAATTTTATTCAATTGTGTAGTTGATAGAGATTCTCATCCACACTCTTCGTTACATAGCCATCGACATTCTATGGCTGCGAGTTTGTAAAAAGATCTCCATAACAAACATGCATATCTATATCCAAAATTTCCAGTCCACATTTCTAACTTAAATTTTAACACAACCTTGCAAAACACATTTAACAAGTGTTATTGGTTGTAGATACGGTAATAATATTTATATTCTATGTAATCTATCTTTTTTTACTGTTTAATTATAATGATTAACTTTATATAAAAGTTAATGATACTAATATAAATGACAACATCGTAATATAAATGACAACACCGTGATGATTTTGGTTAATGACATTATAATTTGGGTGTATTGAAAACTATTCTCTTACCTTATTAAAATAACTAGGTCCTAATCCACGTTGTACGCATGGTAAATTTGTTTTTTTTATGTTTTAAAATTTTGGTTAACTTAATAAATTTTTGTAAAGTTTGCTTTTGTGTTTGTTTTTTAATTTTGTATATGATATAATATGTTTATTGAGTTGGATCTTATATAGGTATTAAACTCCTATGTCCAAAAAGTCTGAACCCGAAAATTTTGACCCTAACCCGAACTGAAAACAAGAATGACCACCCTTAGTAAAAATAGAAAATTATAAGAAGAAAAAGATATAGAACACATTTGGATTCAAAAATCAGAATCTAAAGTTTCAAATTTTTTACTTTTGGGATAGAATAAAAACAAAAAACAAGTTTATCCTGTTAAAAAATAAGTTAGTTTTCATAATTTCAAAATTATGGTTATTTAAGAAAAAAGTAATTAATGTAAAACAATCATAAAAGTCGAATTTTTCAAACAAAAAAAGATATGGAAGATATACGTAATTAAGAATTCAAATCTAAACAATAAAGACATGAAAATATCCTAATTTATAAATATATTCTTTAATTTGTAAGTTTCCATAGATTTTTTATAATATCTTTTAAATTATATTACGAATAATAAAATTTATTACTCACATAATTATCAGAATTAAAAAACATAACTTATCTTTACTCAAAATATTTTATTTATTTTTATTTCCAAAATAAATATAAATTAAAATTAGTTAAAAGTAATTATAAAGTTAAAACTACATAAGACATTTTAAAATTGAATAAGAGAGTAAAAACACATTATATAAACATTATCAGAATTCAAGAAAAAATACAAAAGAGTTCAAAATATATAAAAGGAGAATGAAAGATCTCAAACAGTCTAAGTGTTGTCTTGACCTTCACATTGAGAACTCTCAAAATGTATATTTGTGTACCAATCCACATATACTAAAAGTGGTAAAATGTTTTAACATGGATAAAACAACTCTTCTAAATACCGTAATGGTCATTTGATCACTTGATGTTGAAAAATGATCATTTCTGACCAAATGCAGAAAATGAGGAAATACATGGTCCTGAAGTTTTATATATAAGTCCAACATGATCCTTTATGTATCTTGCAAACCGTACTAGGTTTGATATATCATTTTTCATTAAACTTCTATCAAGATTCAATTTGTCCCCTACTCAAGTCATTAGATGGGATCAAACATATTTTTCGTTATCTACAAAGGAGAACCAATTGTGATTATTTTATAACAAATATTCAAATGGTCAAACAATTGGTTTTTGCAAATGCACGATATTAGATCAACACACAAATTGATCACAAACGAGATACATCTCCACGATCGAAAACATTGATATATCATGGTGTTTTGGGAAGCAAACACTTGTGGCTACTTCCTCAAACTATGTTGAAATTATCGTACTCTAGAAAGCAGTAGAGAATGTGTGGCTAAAATCAATCAGCCAACTCAACTGTTCAAGTAGTGTAATATATAACAATACAGAGCCAATGATCATATACGAAGACAACTAGGGGTGGGCATATTTCCCGAAACCCGAAACCCGAAC
>OVAV01002166.1:0-11692 GCA_900406375.1 Iberis amara
AATGATATGTACAAATCATGAAATTCAAGTGTTATCACTTGGATCACCATGTTTTCATGTTATTGTGATAGTCTTTCCACGATACACCTTAGTGTTAATCTGATGTTTTATGAAAGAACGAAACATGTTAGAAAAGATTATCATTTTATTCGTGATTAGATTGTTCGTGGTGTCATTGCTACAAAACATGTCTCTACATCGACACAACTTTCCAATATTTTCACCCAAAGCATTAGGACGCAAGGGATGTAATGCTTTTCTTCACAAGTTGGGTATTTGTAATCTCCATACTCCAATTTGAAAAGGGAATGGGGGTATTGGGAAGATTTGGACCATATGTGTAAATAGTTATTTCCATATATATATTTTGGTAATTGACATATTGATTATTAGGTTAATACATTTGTATATTAAGACTCACTCGGTTTCATCTTCTTGGTCCAGCACCCGTTATATTATTTGTGAGGTAGTCTTTTATTCACTATAGAAGGAGTTATTATTCGCTCTGGATCGCCGAAGTTTGATTCAGACCCATCAACTTGCTCGAGATCGAATGGTGATTCTAGTGTGGTTCTTCAACCTTTATTGGCTTTTTGGTTGACTCATGTAAGGTTGAGAGATTATTTGTTTAGAAGTTTTAAGTATATTTTATTGTCTATCTCTTTTGGTCTTTGATTATGGAGAACTTTGTTTGTTCAGCCGGCTTTTGATTTGCCTCTTTTGGTCTTTAATTCTAGGGAACATTATTTGTTCCGCCGGCTTTTGGCTTGATCCTATCGTTTAATAAAGCTTTATGTAAAAATTTTGAAATGAAAAGAAACAAAAAAAACATTTGTATATTAAGACATAACCTCCTTTTTTTTTTTTTTTGGTAATGACATAACCTCCTTTTCTAGTGGACAATAAACATTTTAGATATTCCTCTATTTCTTTCTTGACAAAAACATTAATGTTAATCTTTCCTAAAAGTTTTCGATACTCAAATGTTTATGAGTAGCATAGGGCATAGGCTAGCTAGAATAATAGAAGCTCTTAAGTAAAAATTATAATGAACTCCTGTTTGGTTATGGCTATACATATATGTATTATCAAATCATAATGTGATCATCGCATAGGCTAGCTAGGAAAATAGAAGAACTTGTAACAAACAAAAAAACTAATGACTCCGCTTTCGATATGGCCATAAATTATCTAAACTAACTCAAATATTTTCAGTGACCAGGAATAATATCTATTTTTTTTGTACAGACCCGGAATGATATCTATGGAAACTTCATGAAGAGTTTTCTTTTAGTAAATGCACGAGAATTACATTTTATTTCTCTTTTAAATAAGCGTTAACAAGAAGCATATTCATCTTATGCTACATTTCAAAGATTCACAATATCACACATTGTTTTTTTTTTTTTGACCTTTTTGTATTACAAAAAAATTGTTATGTTTTAATTGGTCATGCTCAAAAAGTCCAATAGCAAACAAGAGGCATAACACTTTAATCTCAAAAAACAAACGAATTGTAGTAACAAAGAAAAATCCCTTTTTTTACACTCGATCATCTGGTCGAAGCCGTTCAAAAGATCGTTCACCAGTTTCAATCGATGCCGGAAAATTCTTAGGCGGAGGCGCCACATCTCCCCCAAAAGTAGAGCGTACGGAACCACTCCGGAAAGAGAAAGAGAAAGACAACGAATGCATCCGAGAATTGTTATACTTACGACCATACGAGAATACGCCTCTCTCGCTTCCGACGCTACCGCTTCTGTAACCGCTCCGTGAACTCCTCGCTTGAGGTAACTTCACGTGTTCCGACGTCAACGTCATCCTCGTACTCGCACTCATCAGTTGTCTCCGTACATCATCCGGTAACCTCAGCGTAAACCGGTCGAGATCCCCTACCGGTTGAACCAACGAATGTCCGGTTGAATGAGATCTCGGGAATAAAATACTGGTTATACGCCAGCTGGACATTCCCGTTGACTTTGACCGAGGCGTTGTGTTACTATTGCTCCACGTCACCCCGTCTAGCAAATGCACGTCTGATGATTCCAAAACACCTCTCTCAGGATCCGAACCCGACGATACCGTACCCGGATCCAAAACCAAGCAGCTCTCACCACAATCACCTTTTTGTTGGATGAGAAGATCCGCTCTACAAAGAGGACACGTGGAGTGGTCGGAGAGCCAGATATCTACGCAATGGGCGTGAAACACGTGGCAACAAGGAGGCATTAAACGCAGCGTTTCATCGTCTTCAAATTCACAAAGACAAACCGCACAATCCGTACCGCCTTTCCCAATCCTCACCGCCTTCACTTCCGAGTAGACAAACGTCGGAAAGGACTCGATTACCTCCGCGTCGAGCCCGCGCGCCGCGTTCCTTCTGATCCTTATGACGCGGTCTTCGGAATCCGCATCAGTGGATCGGAAAACGGAAGGCCGCGAGAAAAACGGGGCGGAGCTTCGACGGCAGAAGATTGAGCCGAAGACCATGATGAAGACGACGAAGAACATGACCGTGATCACCATAATAACTGGATCATTGGCTTTCCTTGGTGGTCCGGGCGGCCCTTGCTGACCGAATCCATACGGTAGGGAGTGCAGAAAGAGGAAGAGTAAGATAATCCGACGGATGTAGATTATGTTGAGGATCGTCATAGGATTAACATCGTATGCAAATTGAAGAAAAGAGAGGTTTTGGTGTGAAAATAAAGGGTGGAAGAAGAGAGAGTCAACGTCTGGTTTGTGAAATCCACGGTGGTGTATGAGTGGCTGCGTTAGTGTGGATCATACCACTTTTTATTAGTATAAAATCATTATCATTGTTATTGTTTAAGAGAATTTGTTTGATTTGATCTATTCACCAATCACAACTTTGACTTTGAAGAAGTCTGTTATATTTATTTCCACTTTTACACATATGAAAGAAACACCCCCGCCCCCTTTTTTACTTTATTTCTTATTAGTTGGTTGAAACATTTCTTTATATCATTATTATAGATGATCATTTATTCATAATCAATAAAATCTCACAATTTTAATTACATATATTAACAAACTAATGACTTTACTTATATATCACACATTTTAATTATATATCTAATTACTCTAAAACTTTAAATCTCTTAAACATGATTTTTTTGTCATCTTAAATATTTATAATGATAACAATGAATAATACATAGCTTGACTATTTCTACATAAGTCAACGGGAATTTTCTCCAAAAATAAAATCCAAACAAAAGAACCCAAAAAAAGGCGTCATTTACATTAAGACAAAAGAAAAAAAGTATCATCTTCTCTCTCGCTTTCACTGTTGTAAACCCTAGATCTATGGGCGGCGGCGCCGGGCCTACGTCGGCGTCATCTCCCCTCGTTTACTTGTCTTCGTTTGTTTCTCGGCTTGGTCTTCGTTTTGGTCACCAGATTGCTTTCAGCGGTTTCTTTTCGTTCAAACTTGGCGTTTGTTTGGTGTTCTGGTCGGTCCGGTAGTTGGTGTTGAGGAGCGTCCAACGGAGGAGGTCACCGGACCTCGTATGGCCAACGGTATTAGCCTTTTCTCACCGGATTTCCTCCTCGGATCTTCTGTCGGTACTTCTCCACTTTGTGATTCCGTCATTCTCCGTCGGCTGCGTCTTCCTCCTTCGGCGATTCTGCAAGGTTGGGTTGGGTTTTGCGGTTGTCAGATCCTCCGGTCCAGCCCTGTTTTCTCGCTGTAAGTTTTTTGGTCTCGGCGCTTTGTCATTTCTGGAAAAGCGTGTGGTGGGTGCTTGCTTTCGTTGGTGGTGATGTTAGGTTTCGCTTTGCTTGTGATGAGATATCGCCTAAGTAGCCTGGGCTTGGTTATGCAGATTAGTTATAAGGGCTTCGTTGTGCATTTTGGCCGGATTCTGGTTGTTTTGGTTTTCTTGTCTTTTTGCTTGTCGTATCTGCTTGGTCTATGTCTGGTTACCTCCTGCTCCTCTTCAGTTTCGATCTTTAGTCGACATCCCTAGATTCGGCTTGTTCTGCTAGAGGATTTCGCTCCCTGTTTCTACATATATGGCGTGATCGAAGCCTTTTCCTTTGTGAGACTGTTTCTGGCGTTTCCATGTCTTCTCTAAATGAGTTCGACTTCGCCGTTCTCCGGACTTTCTTTGGTGCTCCCGTTGTCGTCTAGGATCCCTTCGTCCAGAATAAGAGTCTCCTTGATTTTCAATTGAGAGGTAGTTTATGTTCATCATAGGAGGAATTTGTGTGTGGCCATTCGTTTGGCCTTTCTTTTGGAGCTTGCAGATTGTATCGAGTTGGCTTCTTCAGTTTTGATGTCAAGTTTGGCTATTCTTCCGGCGGATGGTTGTTCTCACTCGTTTTTGTTGTTCTAATCTTGTTGTTTGCTTTTATTCTTAGTTTTAGTCTTGTGTATTATCTTTGTCTCCCGATTGTTTTCGGGCTTTGTTTTCTGAAATTTTGAGCTTCCACAATCAAAATTTGCGGGCTTTGTCTCCTAAAATTTTGAGCTTCCACAATCAAAATTTGTGGACTTATGTATTAATTAGTTTTTGTAAAACTTCAGTTATTATTAATATTTTAGAACAAAAAAAAAGAACCCAAAAATATGATTAGTACGAAAAACAAGGTAAAAGTAAAGGGAAAATTACAACAAATGCCATGAAGTTTTAGTTTACATGATATACTATAATGACAATAATTTAGACAAAATACCATATTTCACATCAAATGCTTTTACTCTAATGTCTCTACACTAATAAAGTGGTTAATTTTTGAGAAAAGCAAAACAAAATTAATTTTTTTCATGACCAATGTCGGTTACTTTCCACCCACTTTCCATGCAAAAATAATTAATCTCTCATAAATTAACTTTCCCAAATCGCCAGTGAGTGTCTGAGACAAAGATATCAGAGATGTCATTAGGTCATGAGCAACAATCTTCACAAAGACTGAAAGAGAAGCCACCGACAAAACCTCCACCCCAACCACCACAGAAACCCTCGCAAAAGCCACCATAGAAACAACTGGAGATTCCACCCGAGATTCCACCGACAGAACCTCCCGCGACTTCATCTAAAACCTCAGGTGCTATTGGAGCTGGCGAAGAAGGTCCTGTCCACAAGAGTCATCGTAAATCGTCCACGAGATCTCGTCCACCAAATCCAACTAATGCTTCTGTCCATAATGTGAGCAGCAAACAGTCAACAAAATCAGCTAGTGATTTTGTCCACCAGGATCCGGTATCATCTAAGGAGACTTTAGAAACTGTTTCAGATCTTGTTCACAAGTCTCGGCGAAAGTCGTCCACAACAGCGCCAAATTTGGATTCTATTAATGTCCACCAGCGTAACTACAAATCAGAGGGACAATCATCCCCCAATACCTGATTCTGTCGATGATTCGCAGTTGTCCACACCAGCAAGTGATCCTATCCACGTCTTCCTCCTAGGCTATATGCGCTTGACAGAATATTCAGGACATGCTGTCAGCTGAAATCAACCAGCTCGTTCCTCACAACTCATGCAAGACACCAATCCCAATAATTTTTGTTTATGAAAGGCTACGTGAGGTTTCGCAGAACAATTGGACTGGAGACTGTTGTCCATTTTCAATCAAGTTTATGGAGATTCACTGTCAAGATGCTGATTTGGATGGTATAACTGAGAAGATGGTGGACAATATGCGCATGAACTATGCGTTTGATCTCTATGAAGATTTCGTCAAGCCATTAAGGATGTTAGGAGTGTTTCTTTTGTTTTACTTCTATTTTATTGAACTTAAACATAATTATGTCAAACATAACTATTGTAACTAAATGTCACGCTTAATATACGTTCGCAGTGGACATCTCCTATTCTCGTGAAAATTTATGTCCACGAGAACACCAAAACAGATTTCCAGAAAGATGGGTTGTGTAACTAATTAATGTAGACATGAAAATTTGGTGTTGGGTAAGTATTTGTCCATCGCTTTTATGTCCATTGTATTATATATAGGAGTACTTCCAATATATGCAATATATATGTCCATAGATAGGTATTTGTCCATCGTTGCCAGTATTGGTCCATCGTCTTCATAGTGCATCTTCATTATATTATAAAGCTCAACAAAAACCAAACAATGAGCATTAATGGTCATTCCCAAATTTTAGCTCATTTTTACTATAATTAAAAATATTTATCCCCTTAATTGACCCATCTCATCATCATTAACAACATTTAATGCTACTAAAGCCTACATAATTCCAGCTGTTTCGTGTGAAGTAAATAGAGGGGGCAGAAAGGTCTCTTTTAGCATGCCACTTGTACTAGGTTTATGGTACTGGCTAAAAGAAATGAGCAACATGGTATTTTGTACAAAGATTCTCTACAATATAGTAGATTGTGTAAAAATCCCAAAAGTAAAAAGTAAGACAATGCCCATGCTTAAATTCAAAGGCACTAAAGAATATTAACGCTTTGATTGTTTAGTGGTTTTTGATGTAGATTTTGGCTTCTGATTTTTAAAAAGGATATTTTTTACCAATCAAGTTTTTACTTTGATTCCCTAAAAATTAGGAAAACTAGTTTTTTGAAGAAACTACCTTCTATTACTCAAAAACTAAAATCTATATTTTTGTAGTTTTAAGTGACGTGAGTTTTTCTCAACTGTTTTTATTGCAAAATTATTATTTTTAACTATTAATATAAAAATTTTGGAAACACAATAAAATCAAATTAATTTAATAATAACTATTCTACATTATTTTGGCACTCAAATTTTATTACAAAAAATAACTCACAAAAATAAACAATTCTGAAACTATTTTATAAAAAAGAATTTAAAAATTCTAAAATATCATTTTTTGGATATGAAAATTTATTTAATACAACTGCAACAAAATTATTTTTTTATGGGGCATTCTCAAAAATACCACCAAAAACTAGGTTTATTTCAAAAATACTACACACTTCCAAAAGTTCCAGAAATACCACATTTTTTTCCAAAAATACCACAAAAATGTTTTTGTTCCAAAAATACCACAAANTTTGATGGTGTTTCAAGGAATTCTTCTTTTTTTATTTAGTTCTTAAAAAAATGAAATCTTAAATTATTATTTCTTAATATATCATATTTTTATTGCTAAATGTTAACAAAAACATAAAAAATAAAATTATTTCATAAATAAAATATAATATATATATATATATATATTAACAAAATCTAAAAACAAAAACAAGTTACCATTCAAATTTTTTTAAATCTAAAATCTACACCAAAATCAAAATCCAAAATCAAAAACCAAAAACTAAAAACTAAAATCAAAAACTAAAAACTAAAAACTAGAAACCAATAAACATTCATGGCCTGAAACTGAATGTTTTTGAAGGACCCTAAAGCTTTAAGACTCGCCACTGGAGGCGGCGCTGATTAGCTCTTTTCGGCGTCTCCTTCCACCCGTTTGGTCTCGTTTTTTCTCTCTCTAGTCAATAGATCTTGTGTTTGTTTGTCATCGGAGGTGGATCTAGCTCTTGGCTTCTTTTCCCTGCTCGTCGCTGATGGTCCAATTCCCTCGTCTTCTCCACATCGTTGCTTCTCTCCAGTGCGGTGGTGAGGTTCTCTCACTAGTCCTTTGCCTCCGGTTTTCTTTCCTTTTCTTGGTGCGGTGGATTCTCGGTTCGAAGTGGTCGGTGTGTGTCTTATGTTGTTCTGCTTTTGGTGGTGGTGTTGTTTTACTTGGTGGGTCCCTGGTGTCGCTCATGGTGAGTCGTTTGAGACTGGTTCTTGGTCCCCTTAGTTCTCTTTTTTAGGTGAGGTTTCCTTCCTCTAGCTAGCGTGCTTCTAGGTTTTGGAGGAGGCTTCTGTTTGCTGTGTTTGGAGTCGATGGTGTGGTTCTCTATTGGTGTTTTTTGGGTCTCTTCTAGCTCGGATCCCCCGGTCTCTTGCCGCATTCTTTGAAGTTCAGCGTTATTGGGTTTGAGCTGCTTCGCTCTTTGTATCTACTTATCAGATTTGGCCGAGGTCCTTATGCTTAGAGCATCTCCATTGGGAGTTTCTCATATTGGGGTTCTCAATATACATATATGTGTAAGTATGTATGAGTATCTCAAAAAAGTGAGAAACCCACTCAAAAGTATCTCATTTGAGATATTTTTGAGTGGGTTTCTCACCTTTTTGAGATACTCATAATTAAATAATAATATTTTTATATACTTATACATATATGTATCTTGAGAACCCCTATGTGAGAAACTCCCAATGGAGATGCTCTTAGTTGGTTGCTTTTGGCTTTTCCAGTGTGTAAACCTTGCCATTTCCAGTTGGTTCCTTGGGTTTCTGTTACGCGTTTGGTTTCAGCCTTCTGGTTTTGTAACCTTTGTTCTTGCATTTGTGAGGTAGTCTCTGATTAGCTTGTTCGTGCTTGGTTCGTCTTGCAAACAAGTCCCTTCCCCTCAGCCGGATCAGTGTTTCATCCATCGTTCTCTTTGCGCTTTCTTTAGTTTTTCTTTGTTCCTTTTTGCGTGGTAGTTAGGTTCGGTTTAGAAGCTCTTCTTTTACTATGTTTGGTTTGCCTCTTGTGGTCTAAGTTTTGGGGGATTTAAACATGTTTTCGCCGGCTTTTGCTTTCCGCTCTTCGTCGGGCTTATGTGTGGTTGTAATTTGGTTGTGTTTCTATAATATAAATCTAGATGACAAAAAAAAAGAAGATTAAAACTGAATACAACAAAACACGAGACCTAACTCTGAAAA
The DNA here is from genome assembly GCA_900406375.1 of Iberis amara. Classification (NCBI taxonomy): domain Eukaryota; kingdom Viridiplantae; phylum Streptophyta; class Magnoliopsida; order Brassicales; family Brassicaceae; genus Iberis; species Iberis amara. The sequence continues at coordinate 8,719 of OVAV01002166.1, forward strand.
TGTAGATAAAAGATTTGGACAATCAAGGTTGAAAAAACGGTAGACAACCTCAAAATTCCAAAGTCCAAACACAGTTTCTCTTATAGAAAGTAAGAGTACTTCTCAAAGGAAAGAACAAATAGATATGTATTTTGGATTGAAAGAACCATGATAAACACATAGATCTTATTAAAATCGGGTTAAACTAAAATAAAAACCATTGGTTGACGCCAAAAAAATCTCACAAAAGATGGATCTTGATCAAACCAATGTAGAAAGCGGGAGAATGGCTTATCAGTGTCCACCAGTGCCAGCTTTGAGGCCAAGTAAGCCAAGCACTTGCTTGCGGCCTCAAAGCCCTTAAGTATTATTTCGGCTACCTTTGGACAAGAAGCTTTGTCAGCTCTAGTGGTGGAAGGCGTTTGGTAGACATGAATGTTTCTCTGTTCGAACCCCAGTCTTGATAGATTTTTATTAAACTTACTTTTTAACATTTTTTTAATTTTTAAGCTAATTAGTGGCCAAAATTTTTTTCTTTGCTTGCAGCCCCGGTTTTCCTAGGACCGGCACTGGTGCCCACACATGTGGCTAGGTGGGTTATCCGTTGTCGTACATATGGATCGTGCTGTTAACTATCTGCATTCTTTAATTTTTGAATTTTCATACTCTCACTACAAATTCGTCTCTTATAAATGCATAGACTATTACAGTGTTAACTATTATGTTAACGTGGATGACTCAGACGCTGATGGGGATTGTATATTGGTGTCTATAAGAAATGATGTCGTTTTACAAACTGAAATGACAAATTTTAATGTCAAAATGACATTGTTTACTCATTAAAACCCGTCCGATGAGTAAACGATGTCGTTTGGACATTAAAATTTGTCATTTTAATTTTGTAAAACAATAGTGTTTCTTATAGACACGAGTATATTGTCCACGTCAGCGTCTGAGGCATCCACATTAACAGAATAATTAATGTTGTAATGGTCAATGCATTTATAAGAGATGACTTCGTAGTGTGGGTATAAATATTCAAAAATTAAAGAATGCATATAGTTAACAGCACGGTCCATATGTACCTGAACGAATAACCCAACTAGCTATATGTGCGGGCACTAATAAACCGTTCTAAATTTTTTACTTGTTTGTTATCCATTATATTTCTTCAAATAAATGTTAGGTATATTTTTTTAACAATTAATTCACCGATTGAAGATTTTTACACAAAATCATCAAAATCTAAAAAAAAAATTCATATTCATAAATGAAAATCTATGTCATATGACGAAAAAACCAAATATAGCTACATCCAATACAATAACATACATGATAAATATTTCTATAATAATGATACTGCATGAACAAATTTTCTGTTAATACATAAATTTGAGACAAAGAAAAATCAGATACAATAGAATTAACAATTTTACACATGATACACAACGGCGCTAAGATTGATCAAAAATAAATATTGGATTCGTCCATGTACAAAGGATGAGAATGCCCAATCTAATTGCTAACAACCTGTGTTATGATCCAGTGACAAATTTCATTTGTTTGTAATATCTGATATACAAATTTAGTCCGTAATATGGTAGGTGTAAGGGTCTAATAATTTTCGGCTGTTCCACCAAAAAAAAAGATAATAAATTGAGTGTGAGAGACGACGTGACTATAACTATCTTATGCGCATTTCGTTGATAAGATAAAATAAACAAGAATAAAAATAGGGTAAAAATCTTAAAAATACTCAAACTCTTTAACTTTTGCCTGTTTAATAAACGAATTTGTTTCGTTGTTATATTAATTATCAGAATTTCATCCATTGTCATTTAAAATCCCAAAACAATTTAAAATTATACTTTTTTCCAATTTCTGTTAGTAATATTAACAGCTCTATTAATAATTTTTTGTTATTCTTATTTTACCCTCGTCACATTTCAACAATATTTTTAACCTAATTTTCTATTACAATTTTACTTGGTGTTTTCTTACCAAATCGATTTGGGATTTTCGAAATCCAAGTTTTTTATTTCCTTCTCTTCTCCAACCAGACAATTTTCTTTCTTTCTCATCCTCTCTAATGGCTTCCTTTACATCATATTAAGATAGAATTGGAGTATTTTGATTTGTCGAGATTCTTACCGAAAAATTAGACACTCCATGCCCTCGGAGAGTGCTTTGTCGTGCTAGGTCACGTAATTCTGGTGACACTTAGGTTTCAGTAGTTGTAAAGGAGATCCATTCTCACTTCCAAGTAGTAGTGAAGAGTCTGGATTTCAATCAGGATAGTCTCATATTCATGTGTGATTTTACTCGAAAAGTGGTTACTTTGTTTGATGCAATTCGTGTTCACTCTTAGATTCAATGATGAAGGAAAGGGGCATAGGAGCTGAGGAGTTTAATAAAGAGTGTTAATTGGATGCAACAAAGAAGTAAAGGCCTTAGATTTGGGTCTGTTAAGGGCCTATCCAAAGGGACACTTCAAATTTGAAGTGTGTCATGTATTTTCCTCCAAAGGTAACACTTCAAATTTGAAGTGTCAAAAGTGTGTATTTTGCAATATGGTCCATATTTTTGTTCACAATTAATTAACATCATACAATTTTATAAATATATATAAAACATCCATCATTTAATTATAACATGCAATATTTATTAATAAGACATTACATTATAATATATATATTACATAATGATTAGAAAACAAACCAATAACATCATAAAAAAAATTCAAATATCAAATTATTAATTAGCATTATTCCCATAATGCTCCCATATATGATNTCGGGTGCTAATCTTGCATCTCGTATGGGTGCGTTGATATCACGTCTGATTGGATCGAAGAACGCAAAACTCAAAAGAAAGATCCTTGAAGGTAATCATTTGAGTGTTGAAACTTTTGTCTCATCAAATGAAAAAATCCTTGATTTTTTAAAAGAAAGTGTAACAACTAGGAACAAGAATTATGAATTAACTCAATTACGTT
>OVAV01002167.1:0-11690 GCA_900406375.1 Iberis amara
CCGAACCGAACCCGAACCGAAACCCGAACGCCCACCCCTACCGTGATCTGTGTTTAAAAATAATTACATATGTTCTCCTATCTGATAAACCGATCTATTAGTCAAGTTTCCCTCAGATTTCTCTGTCGTCTACCACTTTTATCTTTTTTTTTATATCGTTTTAGTGTATCTGGACTTTTATTACCGTATAGTTGAAAACAACAACAAACCCATATTTTTGTAGTTAAATTTGAACCTTAAATTTATAGTGCAATCTTCGTATTTTTGGATTCAATCTCATATTTTTGGATTACAAATAGTGAGAAAAATGTAAGTTAAGTAGTTTCACTTTAGTCACTCGTCACAAACAATTTTTAGTTGATGTCGATAAACCTGCTTCTTGGACAAACCAGAAAATGTTTAGCATCATTATTATTAGGACAATCGGATTAACTGATTATAATTTGGTGGAAAAGTTGTTAATGATTTATAAATTTACTTTTTTTTTTTATCAATACAAAAGACAAATAAGAAAACATATATGTATATATTATATATAGTTTTCCATTATTTAAATGTTGAAATATTAGAAGAAAAAGCATGATCTTGGTTTCTTGGTTTTTAATGGCTTCATCTTCTTTGGTTTTGGTGGCCTCAAAGCTACCCTTATTGCTGTATCAAACACTGCCTTTACATTCTGTTGAGGAAGGAAAAAGAAGCTGAAACACTGCCTTTTACTTTTTTCTTTGTAAAAGGATTAATTTATTTTTTTGTTTCTGGGAAAACTTAATGATTGATTTGTTAAGCTGAAAATTAAAACCTGTTGGGTTTTGGAGCTGCACTCTAAGTATCTAACGGCTCCAATCAGCTTCCTTAACTCTTCTCCCTGTTACTCAAATTCATTCACATTCTTACAATTTGTGACTGGTAACATATTGTTTTGTCAGCACTTATATGAATTAAAATTTGTATTTTGAGTTAGTTTATTTAATTATGTCATATTTATTTGTGTACCTGAATAGATGAAATAGAAACTGCGCCGGCATTATCCTCCAAGTACTGCTTGTCATCCCTCAAATCTGTGCTCATTTTTTCAAACATATTTTCTCTAATCAATAGAGATGTAATGAAAATAATGGACTACTTGCTCGGTGGACAGGATTAAATATATAATCACTTGATCAAAATTATTTCTCCGATTATAAAAATATAAATAATTATTATCTCACTTTAAAGATAGTTATTTATTTTACTGTTTTTGCGTCGCATTATTTTACCAAACTTTTAGCTCATAAACACTGCGAATAGAATATATGAACTATTTAATTTTAATTATGTAGCTTAGCTACGAAATCAAAGGATGATTTTTTTTCCCCCACGTTTGTCACTTAAAATTGCAAATAGCTAATGTTAAAGATAGATACACCATTTAACATAATCACAGAATTAATATCAACAGTATTTCAACACTACGTACTCACGAAGTGTTCTCTATCATATGTGGTCTAACTAATCAAGGTCGAGATTGTTAAAGCCCATGTCTAACTCTATATTGTCCGATTAGTACGATATTGTCCACTTTGGGCCTAAGAGGCTGGCTCGCATGAATTAGCTTTTGGATTCCTTCCCAAAAGGCATCGTACTAATTAGAGTTGGACATCTCTTTATATATTAGACTCTCTTTTGTTTACTTTCCAATATGGGATCCCATTCATATCCCGAAGGGTATTTTGGTCTTCTTACATATTTCTCGTCAACATGGCTCTGATACCAATTGTTGGGATTGTTAAAGCCCATGTCCAACTCTATATTGTCTGATTAGTACGATATTGTCCACTTTGGGCCTAAGAGGCTGGCCCGCATGGATTTGCTTTTGGATTCCTTCCCAAAAGTCGTTGTACTAACTAGAGTTGGACATCTCTTTATATATTAGACTCTCTTTTGTTTACTTTCCAATGAGGGACTTTGTTTGATATCTCACAATCAAAACCATGAACTAAAAACGCAAATGAAAATTGAAAAGCATTAAAAGGGAAACTTTTTATTACCTAACTTTGTTCCGACGAGCACAATGGGAATGTTAGGCATATAATGTTTCAGCTCCGGAAGCCACTATATAACCCATCAAACTAAGTTATATTAATCTTAAAAAATAGTAATGGTTAGATAAAAATTGTAATCAACTTAATTTTTTTCTCTTATAAATGTAATTTTAATCTTTACCTTTTTGTAAATATTCTCGTAACTGGCCTTGCTAATTAGGGAAAATGCTAATAAGAACACATCTGCTGCTCGGTAACTTAAAGGCCTAAGCCTGTTATAATCATCCTGCCCTGAAATTTCCCCATCAATAAGTATTAAAATACTATATATATATATTTATAAATTTATAAGTTTTGATAAACTGAAAAAGTTATTAATGTACGTACCGGCAGTATCCCAGAGACCGAGATTCACTCTACTCCCATCGACCACCACATTTGCACTGAAATTATCGAAAACTGTCGGAACATAATCCTGTAAATTACATAATTAAATCGTTTATGTCCTATAAAATAATTATCAATATTGTAGAAAATACAATAGTCTGGTTGGCTTCAGATTGAGGTCAATGGTTTAATTTTTTGTTAGCATTTCACATTTACGTTTATAATTTTCAATATATATATATATATATATATATATGATAACAACATTAACACATACATTAGTCCTTTTGTTTTTCGATTGGAATTAATTTACAAGTTTTTCTAGAAAACCTTTTACGAGAGCATTAGCCATGGACATGTATCAGTACTAAACTACGAAAAGTCAGCAAAAAACTTCAGGAGGCTAACCAAAAATTTAGAAGATTCCTAATAAAAAGTGGTTTAATTAAAATTAAGAATAAATTAAGTACCGTAGGAAAAGTATTGCTGGTATATGAAATGAGCATACAAGTCTTTCCCACTGTTCCATCTCCGACAGTTACACACTTGATGAATCTTGCTGTGCTCATTTTTTTCTTTTTTTCTTTCTTCAATTTCTTTTATTACCGAGCAATGTAAGTATGTTCAGGAGCAAATAGACGTGGTAAGGGTTCTTAAGAAGCTTTTTTTGTGTGTGATGATTATAGTTGTTTATTGTTGAAATGGATGATTCTGATTACGTACAACTATTATAGTTGAATACATTTGTTTATGGGTAAGGGAAGAAATTTGAAGCAAAACGTACCAAACTATTCAAAAAACTAGTACTGAATAAAAGAACTATATACCTATACAATATTGGACATATATACAGGTTCATACTCAAATCAAATAGACTAATTCTCATCCCAAAAATATAAAGTATAAATATTAGAGGCTAGAATTTGCATATAATGTGGCTTTTTAGATTATATTTGAACTACAATTTTTCCATAATTATGGTCTTTATTTACATGAAAAGTACTATAACAATGTTATCTGCCGCCACACAAGAAGGACATGGGGTCTCATAAGCGTCTTCGAGAAATTCCTTCATATACCATAAAAAGTTGAAATTTCAAAAATACCACAAACTCCCAAAAGTTTCAAAAATACTACACACTTCCAAATGTTCCAAAAATACCACAAACATAAAAAGTGAATTTTAAGGGTTTAGAATTTAAAATTTTGGGTTTGGGTTCACTAATAGAGTTTAGGGTTTAGTTTTGAAGGGGGTAGGGTTTGGTTTTGGGGTTTTAAGATTTAAATTTGAAGTTTTAAAGGTATTTCAAATTTTGTGGTATTTTTGGAACAAAAACATTTTTGTGTTATTTTTGGAAAAAATGTGATATTTTTAGAACTTTTGAGTGTGTGGTATTTTCAGAATATACCTAATTTTGTAGTATTTTTGATAATCCCCTAAATTTAATGCAGTTGCTTGCATTTATCTTCAAATGTGATCTCGCTTTTTTTTTTCCTTAAAAAATGTGATCTCGTTCCTTAAACCAAATATAAACACAATGATAAGTATGAATTTCAACCGTATTGAACAAAAATTCGATGTACTTTCTTTTTGCTTCTCTTACTGGGTAGTGATTTTAATATATTTTTAAAAAAATTAATGAATTAAAATGATGAGGAATTGAGTATGTCTTTTACTTCAAGAGCAAGATCTTGTGGTCAGCGAAGATGATAGCCGTTTGGTGGTTGTTGCGACTTCTGAGTGTTTTTTTATAAGTGTTGGAGAAAGAACTCCCATCTTTTTTTTTTTCCCCAAATAGATTTCAATAAAATGAAAGAGTTCCAAATAACAGAGTATATAATGGAAAAACAGAGCTTTAAAAACTAGTAAAGAAGTCACATTATAAGAGAAAAGATCAAGTCCTCCAGTCTACTGTCTTTCTCTGTTGAAAAAGTCCAGCAACCATCTTGGCGGACCTGCAACAACGTATGAAGAGTATCTACTATCTCGGATCACACTTTGAGCTATCTTTGTTGCTCCTAGATTACAGCTTTTCTTCTCGAATTGAATACACCAATTCTCCTTGTTGACAGTGGAAGCAAGCAAAGGGGCAAGGAAGCCCAGCCATTGAGGGTAGTCATTTGGCTTATGCAAAGCTTGGATTGTGTCCAAAGAAGAACAGCAAAACACAACTCTATCATGGTGCATTTGATTCATACTCTGAAGAGCCCATTCCCAAATTTTAAATTTGGCTTCTATTATTGAGAAAACATCAGCAAACGCTCTTCTGCTATGAGTTAGAACGTTACCTAAGTGATCACGTAAGACCCAGGCTGCACCAGACACTTTTTGATCTGAAGACCACGCGAAGCTTAAATTGCACTTTAGTTCTCCAAATAAGGGAGCCTGCCATATACTCAGTTCTTGCGGGATTGATGGACCGTGAGACGATGGTGGCAATCTCTCTTGAGCTGCTATCCACTAAGATCTTCCAATCCTGGCTAGTTCTACGATCTCCAAGGGTGAAGCTTTACGTCATTCAAATAGGGCTTTGTTCCGATGTTTCCACAGCTGCCAAAGATTCCAGGGACTGACATCTCTAGTTTCCTCAGGAAGTTGAGGTATGGTTTTTAGCTTGAAAATATAGTCCATATTCGTATATATAGAGGAGCTAAAACCATCCTGAGGACAAGGAACATTCACAAGAGCCCATACTTGCCGGGCTAAAGTACAACAAAAGAATAGGTGATTTATAGACTCCTCTCCTTCACAGAACAAACAGGTATCATGTATCTTTATACCTCTGTCTTTTAGTCTTTGAACAACAGCTAGGCCACCTTGAAGGATTCTCCATAGAAAATGTTTAATTTTTGAAGGACCATTACTACACCAGCATTGTTCAAACAGAGCATTTATGGACGGGAGAGCTTCAGCTTCACAAAAAACATCTGTGTGTTTTAGCCGAGAACCCAATTGGTAGGCAGATTTGACTGAGAAACAACCTTTTTCTCATAAAACCAGTAGTACGAATCCTCTCTATCTTGTAAAGGCCTTCGCTGGCAAATAATTTGTGTATCTTGCTCTGTAAATAGCGAACGAAGCTTTCTTAAATTCCAAGTACTACTAGAAGCATCAATCAAAGAGTGAACTTTCTCCTGCAAATTCACATTCGGATTCAACAAATATGGTCGTCTAGGTCTGCGATCCCAAAGCCACTCATCAAACCAAATATTTGTTCCTCTCCCATTACCAATCACTTTCCCAAGCCCTTTAATCATCAATTCTCGACCAAAAAGTACACTTCTCCGTATGTAGGAAGGTTTTTGACCTAAAACAGCATCTAGGATATTACCAGAAGGAAAATACCTGCTCTTAAATACTTGAGCAAACAGACTCTGAGGCTCTATAAGCATTCGCCAGGATTGCTTAGTGAGGATGGCTTGATTGAAAACGTTAAGATCCCGAAAACCGATTCCTCCAAGCTTCTTTGGCATTGAAACTCTCTCCCAATTCAGCCAGTGAATCTTCCGTCTTGAGCCATCCAAATTCCACCAAAAATCCATAATCACACTCGTAAGATTTTTGCAAAGGGTTACCGGAAATTTAAAACACGCCATAGCATATACCGGGAGGGCTAGAGCTACCGACTTTAACAGAACTTCTTTTCCACCCATAGAGAGAGATTTCGCGTACCAGCCAGTTAATCTATTTGATAACTTATCTTTGATAAAGCTAAGTAACTTTTGTTTCGAACCACTGAGACATTCCGGCAGACCTAGGTACTTATTCCCACCTCCTGTATTCACAATTCCAGAAAAATTATGAATCCAATCCTTCACACCAATAGGCACCTTCTTACCAAAAGTGAAAGCCGACTTTGACTTGTTAATGACTTGACCCGAGATAATCTCATACTGCTTAAAACAGTTCATTAGTGCTCTAACTTCCTCCTTCGAAGCTTTGCATATAAACAAACTATCATCTGCGAAGAGTAAGTACGAGATGGAAGGTCCCGAAGGATGAAATTGGACTCCCGTAATCCTCTTATTCAGCTCAGCTTTGTTAATAATGTGAATGAGCGCTTATGTACCCAAAACAAAAAGGAAGGGTGATAAAGGATCGCCTTGTCGGAGACCTCGCTTCGGTATAATATTACCATATGCTTTCCCGTTCAAAAATACCTCAAAACGGACATTAGAAACGCACAGCTTCACCCATTGTCGCCATTGAATGCAAAATCCTAAATGTTTAAGGATTTCGTCTAGGAAATGCCATTCAACTCGATCGTATGCCGTAGACATGTCTGTCTTGACAAGCATAAACTCTTCCGATAGATCTGAGTTTGTATGTAATCCATGAATCACTTCATGTGCAATAGATATATTGTCAGATATCAATCGCGAAGCGACAAAGGCGGTTTGCGTAGGCGATATTATTTGGTTCAGCAATGGTTGCAGACGATGTACCATAATCTTAGAGATGAATTTGTACACAACCGGACAGAGGCTGATCGATCTAAGATCACACATTCTAGTAGGTTTAGGAACTTTTGGTATCAGGCAGATCTGAGTTACAGCCTAATCTTTGTGAAAAAACCTTCAGAAAAGAATCGATGGATCTCATCAGTAACTTTATCCTTCACAATTTCCCAATAGGTTTTGAAAAAACCTCCTGTGAATCCGTCATGACCAGGCGCGCTGTCGCTATTGATAGATAGCATGGCTTGGTGAATTTCATCATTAGTCACTGGTCTGGTAAGAGACTCGTTCATTGTTGGGGTAACTCTCTGTTGAAAGCTCTGGAAAACTTGGTCATAGAATTCACCTGTAGCTTGTTCTGAAGCAGAGAACATCGAATTAAAATAGTTAATAGCTACTAGACTCTTTCCTTCTTCTGTTGAATGCGAAATTCCATCATCATCAATCAAAACGTGTATCTGATTTTTCACCCTTGATGTTTTCACTATTGCGTGGAAAAATTTAGAGTTTCCATCTCCACTCTTCAGCCATTTCTCTCTACTCTTTTGCCTCCAGAACTCCTCTTCTCTCTTATAAGCCACAACTAGTTCACTTTTAAGTTGAGCCATTCGCCAGAAATTTGGGTATAATTTGCTCGTTTCTTCATCAAAGGCTGCACTTAGTTCTTTAATTAACCCTTTTGAATTGACATCAGAAGATTTTTTCCATTGGCTTATTGCATTGCGGCAATTGATAAGTCGAGAGGAAATCGAGTCACGTCTGTAATGGTGACCCGTGTTCCAAGCCAGTTTTATCTTCTGAAACACAATCGGGTCTTCGGCCCATCTTTTATCAAACCGAAAAAGAGGTTTATGTGCCAAACCGTCATTCTTTTCCTTTAACAGTACCGGACGGTGGTCTGAACCTATTCTTTCCAAAAACCATTGGTGAGAATCCGGAAATTTGTTAAACCAGGTAGAGTTTCCGAAGCTTCTATCTAGACAGCATTGAATCCACTGCTCTCGTCTTTTCCCTGCCCAAGTAAATATGTTCCCGGAGCTTCCTACTTCTCTCATATCGCAAGCTCCCAACATTTCCCAGAAATCTTTAAAATATCCGAACCCTTTAGACGTTCCCCCAAGTTTCTCATCATTCGATTTAATTGCGTTAAAATCTCCTATCATACACCAAGGTTCCTTTCTAGTAACTCCAATCCTCATCAGTCGTTCCCACACATACTTTCTCCTCTTGTATACCGGGTCCCCGTAGATACAAGAGAGAAACCAAACATTCGTCATATCAGTGACTTTCAAATCCAAGATGTTCTTATCTTCGAACTGAAAATCAAGTTGAATACTAGCTTTCCAGAAAATAACCAAACCACCACTACGACCCACCGGGTCTATAGTTTTAAAATTCTCGTAACCTAACCAAGCACAGAATTGAGAGACAAAATCTATTGCGTTTTTCGTCTCCATGAGGAAAAGAATATCAAGGAAATGCTCTCTACGCATTTCCTTGAGGTGTCGAATTGTCCAAGGGTTCCCCAGCCCTTGGCAATTCCAGCTCAATACACCTATTGGGGTGGCAGCAGTCCCTTCTCCGGGACCACCGTATTGTTGGTTGGTTTGAGAATTTTTGAAGGAGAACTCTCATCTCCATGGGCTTTGCGTTTTGATGAAAGGATAGAACGTAGATCATTTCCAGCCTCTGTCTATACAGAATCAACACTAAGATTCTTATTCTGGTCTTTTCTGGTCCAAGAGGATGGCCTTTTTCTTGTTTTCTTAACGTTTTTGCTGGTTCCGGAGGAAGAGGAGCCCGAGGCTCCTTCCTTAAAACCCGTAGATCCAGCATCAAACGTTATCGGCAAATTATTCAAGCTGTGAAAACCTGTGTCAAGAGACTTTGTCCGCATCGAGTCCCCTGCTTTTATAGCCGAGGCTAATAGTTTCCCAGAGTTGACATTAGCCTCTTCGTTTGCTGATAGTGTAAAAACTAGGCCTTTATCCTTGTTTATATCAGTTGTAAACCGATTTGCACGTTCTAGCCGCAACATCGTCTTTTGGCCTTCTGGGTTATTATCCAGATCCGATACCGACTTCTGTATACGTAAGACTCTTGCATTACGTTCTGCCACATCATTCACCCGTAGGTATTGTCTCATTTCGTCAAGTACCTCCTTATTAATCTTTGGTCGCCCAATATTTGCATCAATACCAACTTGCTCCTCGGTTAGAAATCCAAACAGGGGATCATTCGGCTGCAATATTAGCGGGGTGCTAATATTACTTGTATTCTCCTTCTGTGATTCTAAGTTCTTTTGTTTACTTGCCAACTCCAATAAGGGACAGTGTTGCTTATCATGAGAAAGTCGGAGGTATACGAAGCACCGATTTCTAACTCTCTCATACTCAAAATGGACTTTGTCAGTAGATCCATCCAGGAGTAGAACTGATCTTGAGGTACGCAGAGGATTGTTAATGTTAAAGAAGATCCTGACTCGCACGAAATCCTTGGATTGAGCTTTGCTTGGATTAAAAGCAACCTCATCCACCTGCCCGATTATTTCGCATATATCTCTTATCGTATCTGCAGTATAGTGGTTAACCGGAATATTGCGGACCTTCACCCAAACGGGAATCACTGTTAAGTAATCATCAGGTGGTTCCTTTACCCACCGTTCAAGAACCACCGACCAATCGTTCTGTGTCCAAGTTTTAGCAAGGACTTTCTCTATATCTTCTTCGTATCTAAAAATAAATTGAAATTTATCCTTTGATAATGCAATCCCTCTAACACGATCATAGAGTCCCCAAACTCTGGGAAACTCAAAGATAAGAGATTTCATGGACTGACAATCTGGGTTGAGCAGCCGTCCCATAATACCTAAAAGCGTTTCTCTCACACGAACTATGTGAGCCTTGAGACTTCAATACCAAAGGTGGTTCGTCTTCTATATATAAAGCCAATAACGCTTTATCCAACTGTTTCTCCATGTTGACGCACTTCAAGAAAAGAAGAACAACGATTCTCACCACAATATCGATTGCAGCTACCAACCCTAATGTGTTCTTTCTCTCGTAGATGAACAGAAAAGGTAATATCAGAGGGAAAAAGGAATTACAGACACTGAAAAGGAAAGACAGATAATGAAATATCAAACGAAACAGGAGAAAAAGGAAATATCTCCTTGACTAAATGCTCAAGAAAAGGAAGGTCGAACCCTCTACTAGACTTGGCGACTCCTAAGCTCAAAAGAGAGCACACATGTCCTTTTAAGAGAATCTTAAACTCCCATCTTACTTTCTAAACTTTTAAATTTTTATTAATTTTTTTTTTAAAAAATCGGTGGTGGTGTTCTCCCCCTGTCAATGCTACACCCGACCGTTGACAACAAAAGCTCAAGTTGATTTTTTCTTCATCTTCTACCCCAAAGGCTGCTCTTACCTTCCTCTCAAAATCTTTGTATTCGTCCTCTTTATCCAAATGCAAACATTTGGCATTTTTGTGCTTGGACACTATGAAATGCCAGTTTTCCAAAGCCGTAGTCTCCCACTTGCCGATGATGACTACCACAGTGTCATTCATCGTTCTGTCAATGTCCACTCCCTTTCAAGAACGAAACAATTTGATTAACTATAGCAAAAATTTTGTTAATATAAGCAAACAATAAATTCACGACCGCACACACCATATAAATCGTTTTCTTCTTTCTTCTTCAGCTTCCTATGGAAGTTTTCTTACTTACGCGAGGCTTCTCACTCATCATCACATTCATTTATTACACCTGTCACTTCAGTATTACCCACAGGATACCATTCTGCTCCTGGCGCGTATTGATAATCGCGAAGGGTAAAACGGTTCAGAATAATTGTACTCTACCAGACCATTATGGTATTGCGCACAAAGTTCAGCCATCATGGTAGTCCGCATAAGAGACTCGAATATTATGGCACATTTGGGGATAGTCCCTTTCTTTTATATGTCTTGACTACCTTTTAACAACACTGGATATTGTTAAAATCGACTTAAATATTTCGATTTTTCTTCATCATCTCACTTCAATATTATATTGAATGACTAATTAATTATGGATAACTACCAAAAGTCTTTTTTATTGCAAGAGGTACCACATATGTATCTTTGCAATTTTCATGCTAATATATGATGATCCAGATGACCATTTTGATAAACGAATAATTTAACAATAAGGTTAATGTTATGTTTACTTTCTATGAAAATTTTAATACTTTAATTTGAATTCATAGGAGTAGCTTATTGCGTCAGTAGCATACGTAAATCACTTCAAATATAAGTTATATACTCTTCGGGCTATACTGCGTAGAGGACAAGTTTTGGATTAAGTAAATAAGAATTTTTTTTCCTTAGGTAAGTAATTGACAATTGACCTTATATGAATAACTTTCTCGTTATGTTAAAACGGTTACTTCGGAAACAATTGTGTATATTCCATCAATATATGAATATATAATCATAAATCAATACTATATAAAACCTGAATTCTAAGGCTTTTCAGCCTATCCACGTAGACAATTTGTTTATCCAATATAATATGTACAGGTGTAATCATATATGCGTCCTTAAAGATTAAATACAAAACTCATTTACTCCTCAATCTTCTCATCACCGTTTCGTCTTTTAAAATTCCTCCCCAACCCTATTTTTGGAGAATATCTCACTTGGAGAATACAATGGCGGTGGAGGGTCACAGCGGTCTTGGTCGTAGAGAAAGAAATGAAGGTTAGGTTACTCATACTTTGATAGTAGGTTCAGTTTCTCTATCTTAGCATTTTTTAAGCTTAAAATGGTACTGCTGAGTTT
>OVAV01002168.1:0-11689 GCA_900406375.1 Iberis amara
ATGCCCACTATTATGCATTAAAACCGAGTAATATCAACCACGCCCGAAGCGCTTGTTTGAGTCCATCAATTGCTTTACTCAATTTACAAACCACATGTAGATAGTCTCAATCAACAAATCCATGTGGTTGCATCAAATACACCATATCTTTAAGAGTGCCCTGTAAGAAAGCATGGTTAACATCGAATTGGCGGATAGTACAATTAAGAGAAAATGTCGTGCAAAGAACGAGGCGAATGGTTGCCGGTTTGACAACGAGACTGAATGTCTCATGGTAATCTATACCTAGGTGTTGAGTAAATCCTTTTAATATTAGGCCCACCTTGTATCTAACAATATTACCTTTAACATTTCTTTTGATAACAAAAACTCACTTACAATTAGAGTGAGCGAAAGGAAAAACATATTCACGAAACGTAACATGTCTAGAAGTGTAAACCCTATTAGTTCTTTTATCTAGACAAAAACATGTACTTTGTGTAGTAGAGCAGCCTAAGAAAACACAAGAAATGGAGCGAAAATCTATTTTATGAGATGCATAGGACCGTAACCATGGAAAACAAAGACAACCAAAAATCTGTAATTTTGAAAAAGTTGGAGTTTGTTGAAAAGTAGATGAAAAGGAGAAGTGTTTGAAAGATTTGGAGTAGACATCTGGTTAATGAGAGAAATGGCTATGGCAAGTGCATAAGTCTAAAAAGACTTAGGCATTGATGCATGTGATAAAAAAAGCAAGTCCAGTTTCGACTATATGTCGATGACGACGTTCTGCTATGCCGTTATGCTCATGAGTGTGTGGAGGTGTTGTAAAGTTTGAAATACCGTTTTTGAGTTAAGAAAATTTCTTGAGAACGATAAACTCTCTACCATTATATGTATAAAAACTTTTTATTTTGTTTTGAAAATGATTTTCAACCGAGGTTTTAAATTTTTGAAAAACATCTTGAACATGAGATTTTCTTTTAAAAGGACAAAACCAAGTATAACGAGTAAAATGGTCAAAAAAAAATTACATAGTATTTAAAATCATCAATATAAACTAATGGAGAGGTCCAAACATCAGAAAAAATAATCTCAAGATGAGAATAAGAAACAATTGATGAATTACCAAAAGAAAGCTTATGCAGTTTGTTTTTATAACATGCAACACACGGTAAGTTCAACAAAACATTAGATGACAAAGTTAACCTAAACTTACATAGCATTGTTTTTAAAACAAAAAAGACGGATGACCAATCCATGATGGATGTTTTAGTAGTTGAAGCATATGAAAGTGAAGGAGAGACACTAGATCTCGACTTAGACCACTTGAAACACCATTCTTAGGTGTTCCACAAACACGAAGTGCCCCCGTAGTTAGATCATGTACATGAAAGTATGTGGGAGCAAAATTTATAGCAACATCTTTAGTTTTACATAATTGAAAAAGATAAATAAGATTTTTTGTCTAATAAAGGAACATATAATATATCATTGACAAGAAACAGAGTAGAATAAAAGGGTAAAGACATAGAACCGGTTTGTGTTATAGGGAGACCTGAACCATCTCCAAGAAGCACCTCTTCACCGCCATTGTAGAAGAGTGAAGTGAAAGATTGGAGATGTTCAAAGTCATGTGATGAGAAGCCCCGCTGTCGAGAAGCCAAGGCGTCATGTCTCCATTTCCGAATGCAACATAAGCCTGAGGCTGCCACTGTTTACTTGCTTGCGGCCAGAACTGTTCTGGAGGAGCAGTAGACCATTGCTGAGGCTGTGAAGAGCCTCAGACAAGCCTGAAGTCCGGGTAATATTTAGCAGCATGTCCGACAATTTTACAAGCTTGGCATCAAACCATGTTTGGATGAGAGAAAAGTTGCTGCGAATTGTAATTTTGAGAACCTCCACGAGAATTATAAATCGAAGTTTGGCTAACTGACATAATTGAAAAAGAGAAGACAAGAAGTTACAATAGAAACAGAGGGCTAATAATCAAAGAATAAGACAAGCGATAAAATGTTGCAGAAGAATATAAAAGAATAATGATAGGGAAGAATAAAAAAGACGAGTGAATAACAAAGAGATAAGCAAAGAGATGGTAGAGATAAAAGATAAGAACAGAGTGTAGAGAAACAACTGATTGCTCTGACAGTATATAAACTTTATTAATTTCCTATAAACTTTACAAAGATAATGTGTACAATATATATACAAGAGACAGCACAAACTTATGAACATATATGGAAATAGCTGATGTGTGTTTCTATGTCTTATAATGGATACTCAAATAAAGGCAGATGTCATTCCAAATTTGGAAACAATAGAGGCTGTGTAACTCGTGGAAGAGGCTTCCATATATTGGCTCACTAATGACTATCTCTGTTCATTTACATTTGACTCTGATGCTATATATGTAAAGGAAAAAAAAAAGACAGCCTAGCTTCTTACATGGGGAAGTGAACATGGAGGTCTCTATCTGCTTGACAACCCTTAGTTTCTAGCCTTCTACTCATCAACACAACAAATGCCCAGTGGGGAGATTTGGCATTGGAGAATGGGGCATCCTCATCAGCATATCCTTCAACATCTATCTCAAATCAAAGCAACCTGCAAACTTCCTTTCAACATGTATTTCAATAAAAGCAGTATGACTATGTGTGAGCCTTTCCAATTGGGCAAAACCTGCAAACTTCCTTTCTCTAAGTTAGTTAAATAGTCTTCTAGACCTTTGGAAAGGATCCACTGTGATGTTTGGGGTCAACTCATGTTTTGTTGGTTCAAGGTTTTATATATTATCTTGTGTTCATTGACAATTACTTAAGATGATTCTATCCTTTGAAGCTAATATCATGTGTGCTTTATTTATTCGAATCA
This sequence comes from Iberis amara, assembly GCA_900406375.1. NCBI lineage: Eukaryota > Viridiplantae > Streptophyta > Magnoliopsida > Brassicales > Brassicaceae > Iberis > Iberis amara. The sequence goes on from OVAV01002168.1 coordinate 2,851, forward strand.
TTTCAACAGTTAGTAGAAAATCAATACTATAATAAAATAAAAGTGATTCAATCTAATGATGGTGGAGATATCTTAAACAAAACTTTCATTGCACATCTAAGTGAACAAGGAATCAAGCATTACATTTCTTGACCTTAAGTACCTCTGCACAAATGGACTGGTTGAGAGAAAACATGGCATAATGTGGAACTTGGCTTAACTATGATGTTTGAAAGTAAAATTATTCAGAAATTGTGGGCAGAAGCCTTCTTTACAAAAAATTTCTTAAGCAACATTCTTACTTCTTCGATGTTCAATAAGATGCTAAGTCCCTTTGAAATTCTTAATGGAACAACTCTTGTATACTCAACCCTCTGAGTATTTGGTTGTGCTTGTTATGTCTATCTACAATCCTACTCACACAACAAGTTTGAACCCAAGTCATTGATGGGTGTGTTTCCCGGGTACAATGAAAAATATAAAGGCTATTGGTTCTTTCATCCACACATCAATCGACATGTTTAGATTGATGAACATGGCTAGGACTCTCGTTAGATCATATACCAGATGTGTCTACTACTTCACCAAATCAATATGAAGAAGTAATCATACATAGTCAAAACCCACATTAGGTTGAAGACGTTGATCCACCTCCAATCGATGAACCATCATACTGTTGGAACTAAAATATTGACTAGTGGTTTTTAGCAATGTTCCGCCAAATTTTCCGGTGAAGACGTTCACAGGAATGACCGGATTGTGAGTGTGTAACGAGCACTATAAAAGTGAATGTTCAGTTGTCAATTCTAAATGTAATTTGAATGAGAAATGAAGAGGTAAAGAGAGTAACTTAAACATGCAAAATATTGACTTGTGTTGACCAAGTGCAACAAGCGTAAAATATCCCACATTGTATGTGGAGACAAATTTTCGCTAGTATATATATGGGACAATGCATGCTTAAGTTCAATTGGGTTGAATACACTATGGTGCATAAGAGAGAGATGGGCCACCCACACGCGCACGCCGCCGACTTGGCGCGGGCGCGGGCCCTGATCTCGCGCGATCTTCAACTCCTCTTAGCTTGCGCTTCAAGTCGCTCGGTTATATAAGCGAGCCTCCTCTCAATCGATCATTACTTCTTTTACATGCTTAAATATTCCTTCAAACCCTCTGTATCTTTCTCGTCTCCTCTCTCTAAAAAGTAAGTCGTTTCATCGAGATTATATCACAGAACGTACAGTTCGTAGACTCCAAGATCGAGTGTTGCGATTCGATTTCAAGCGGTTTTATCCTGGGATTCTTAAATCTAGAATAATCGTCATACTAAGAGCGATTTTTAGAATTAAGGAAATAAGTCATCATCTCGACGCCGCTTATGTTTAAGGTTTTATATCGTTTTCATAAAGTTTTTCAATCGTATTTCCCAAACCCAATTTTATACGTCCTACAATCTTAATTCTAAAAATACTCTTACGAATACAGCATAATCGGATTGAGGATTTCGATTCTGAACAAAACTTTTCAAAACGATTTCAAAAATATTTCTTAAACGTTTTCGCGAATATTCAGTAGTGAATTCGTGAAATGTTTTTCGATTTAAACGCTTTTATAAACGATGTCGGAATATCGTTTAAAATTTGTTCGGAAACTTTTTTTCTAAGCGGGTTTTTCTAACTTGATCTTAACGTTTTATGAACGCTCATAATTGTTTTGTGAGACGTTTTAAACAATTAACGTTTTATGTTTTAAATCGAATAGATTATGGATTTACGATTCGCTTATAAGTGTTTCCCCAAATCGTCTCTATAAAATGATTATCAAATCTTGTTTCAAAAAAGAATCTGTCAAAAGTCAATATGCAAACGACATTTGCAATACGTTTTTAGCGTTTCTGTGAATCGTTTCTGATACGATTTCAAAACGTGACCATTTTACAAACGCTTCTTAGCGAATATGTGAAACGTTACATAAGAATTATCAAAAAGTTTCCCCGAACACTTTTAGCGAATTTTTGAAATGACTTACGTTTAAAAAAAATTTCCACTTTTAAACAATTTCCACAAACACCTTTTTTGGCGAGTTTGCAAAACGTATTGTCTCTTAAAAAACACTAATTTTTTTTTTTACAAATGTTTTAGAAACGCTTATGCAAAAAACTTTTAAGCTCAAACGTTATTCTTAGATTTGGTTCATCGTCAGAATACTATGTTTGGTTTGGTTCTTTTGAACAGATGGCTAACAACAATGAAAACCTGAACGCCATCGTTAAGATACCCATAGTGGGCGATCCATTAGTTGATGCATCTACTAGAGGTGCTAGGGGGTAATGGTTCAACTAAAACTGCATGTTGAGCTTTGTTCGTTCAAGGTCTTAACGCTTTAAACTGATAGGCTCAATATCTAATTGCTAAACTATTCTGCAGATAACAGATGAAAATAGAATTGGTAGGGTCGAATTCCACAGAGACCAGATAGTGCACATTCGGTTTAATTTTGAATTAAACTAAGACAGTTAAAGTTGTATGATTGTAGCTAGTTTAATGTAACTAAGTAGTAATTAAAAAACGATGTAAATCAATAAAATAAAAAAGTCGAGAAATAGGATATCCGCATTAAACTTAATAGTAGGCTCTATATGAGATTCATGCTTCATCTTCTCTTCCTTAACTATAGTAATTCTAGACACACCCTTTGGAGAAACTATTGGATAGAAAACCCTTTTCTTGACCTTCGTTAGGGATATACGCTGATTAAGAAGATCAACAACAGCTCCTACAGATGCAAAAAAGGTCTCCCTAGAAATAAATTCTTATTTAAATTCTCATTCATCTCCAAAACATGAAAATCGATGGGAACTAGAAAACCTCCAACTTGTACCAACATACCAGAGATAAAACCATTCAAAGATATGGAGGGTTTGATACCTGATATGCCCAACTCTTATGCAACAAATATAGACATGATTCACATTAGTACATGTATCGCAGAGTGAGTCTTTGAATTTAATTTCATTGATGAAACATGGAATTACGAATTCCCTGGATCTTCTTGCTTATTCAGCCTTCTGAGTAAGTTTCTCTGGTTCTTACAAACCATCTCATATCCTTCGAACCATGCAAAGTATGCTGGAGTCTCTAGGATGAGATCGATCGTTCTCTTGCTACGGATCCTTCAGCTTGATCTGGAACGATCGATCTGATTGAGACCGATCGTTCTGAAGTTTCACTCGAATTTTTCACCATAGGAACAATCTTTCGTGGGGAGAATGATCATTTTGTTGTTCCAGAGCTTTGAGGATCGATCGTTCTAGGTGAGAACGATCGTTTTCTCGTGTCTGCATCTTTTTCGAAATTCTCCAGATCTGCATCTTTTGCAGTTTCATCAACATCCTCAACCAAAATCTCTTCGGAAGCAACAATGGATTTACAGTATCCTTTTAGATTATCCTAGACTTTCCTAGAGAGAATACCATCTTGTCTCTTCACAAAATCTGCAGTTTGAGTTACTTGTGGATCGAGTTGTTTGACATAAGCAGATAATGACTCAAATTTGTTATTCAAGTCATTGTACATGTTGTTTACTTTGGTGTTAATCTTCTTTTTATTCTGTTGTTGCCCTTCTTAAATATGTTTCAGCAAATATTATACTTTATTGTCATGTTGAACTTCAGGTGGAGCAGCATGTTGAATTAGAGGTTGTGTAGTCTTATGAAAATATCATGTATTAGTGTTTTGCACAAAACTCCTGTTCTAGTTTACCTAAAAGCCACTACCACCTTGATTGTATCCTCTGTTTAGATAGTTCCCTTGACCATTCTGATAGTTAACATGTTCTTGTTCAGCTTCTGGAGCTTTTATAGGAAAACAATAAGCTTTTACATCTTCAACCTCTTCAGTAGCTGACATGCCTTTGTTAGCTTTTCAGAAACTGAGCTAACATCCCTTTCAATTCTGCAATGTTAGAAGATTCAGAAGTGGTTACCTTTGTCCTTCTATCATAATCTAGGCAGTGATTAGGTTCTATCAGCTGATAGGCATCTTGGACAGAGTTGGTCATGAAGTCACCGTTGCTAGTTGTATCCAAAGAGAGTTGGTACCTTTGGTCTACACCTCTGTAAATGGTTTTGAGTAGATCCAGCTCAGAGAAGCCATGATGAGGACAATCCTGAAGGTACTCCCTAAATCTTTCCTAAGCCTCAAAGAAAGACTCTACAGGGCCATGCTTTAACTAATAGATCTTATTTCACAGAGTATTGGTCTTTGGTGGTGGTGTAGAAATGGCTGAGAAACTTGGATTTTCATTCTTCCCAAGTTTGAATAGAGTATGCTGGTAGAGAAAAGGAAACTAAGAAATTAACCCTTCTCGTCTTGGAATCGTCTTTTATGTTTGTTGTCGTTTGGTGATTTTGTTTTTCGATATGTGAGGATTTTATTTTATAAACTTGCGTATGTGGCCTGATATAATGAAGAAGCATGGAGTTCGTATTTAAATTTATTGATGATTGTTGTAGTTGTTTGAAATTGGGGGATTCACACTTGTTGGGAAAGAGTTGAGATCAATATATATAAAGTGGAGATTGGAAAAGAAAAAAAAGAGTCTACTGGTAGAGACTTTAACCACCTAAGTGCCTTGTCAGCTCGAGAGTGAGTGAACAAGGTGCACCACATGTAATCTTTTGAGACTCCATTGATCCAAGTGGTAACGCAGATATCCTCAAAATTGTCAAGATGGTCCATGGGATGTTCATAAGCTAGAACATGGAAATGGTTCTACCTAACCAATTGGAAGAGTTGGTATGGGATTGTGAAGTCCAGTCTGGGAGATGGACGAGAGCGGATAGCACTCCTACTAGCAAATAATGCTTCGGGGTTGTTGCAATCTCCAACTAGAGGTCTTTGAGGAACTGGGCGATTGTTGGCAGGTGCTTGTGGGTTATCAAAAAAGATGAAGTTCGGCCCAATCTGATTACCATCACCAGCTCTTTGGCGCACATTATGTTGCGGGTTGCTGACCATGTCTCATATAGGGGTCAATTAGTGTGTTGTTTTGACCATCTGGGTTCAGCGGAATTCTTTGATGATTGTGTTAATCATTCAAAGATGATGAACTGTCTTTCGTCTTTGCTTTCTGGTTGGTGCGTTCTAAGTTCGAGAGTTTTTTTGTTACTGAGGTTGAGCAATTTCTAGGGCTTGTCAGATTGTCTGGTCATGCACCTACAATAACAAATCCAAGAAGAAAAAACGCGTCCGTACTGTAAAATAAAATCTTAGACTAAACTCTAAAGAAAACTTAAAAGGCACAATTGTTCTCCGACAACGGCGCCAAAATTCTGATAGGCTCATGATTTAATTCCTAAACTACACGGTAGAGAACATATCAAAATAGTATAGATAGGGTCGAATTCCACAGACAACCAGATAATGCACATTCAGTTTAATTTCAAATTAAGCTAAGATAGTTAAAGTTGTATGATTGTTGCCAGTTTAATGTAACTAAGCGGTAATTAAAACCGATGTAAATCAATAAACGAAAAGCGTCAGGCAATAGCAAATCCACATGTAGTCAGGTTTAAAAGCTCAGATTATCATGCAAGGATTTATTTGAAAATATTTCTCAACTCACAAGAAAAATACATATTAATCTTCTCCCGAAGTATTAAATCTCTATGTTTGAATTACTAAAGACAAACTTCTGCCATATTTAGATAATTCAAACATGCATTAAAATCATATTGGACAAGTTCATAAACATCTAAGACAATACTACCGCAAGAAAAGATATTTATTCATCTATACTATATCAGATTTATAGACCAAATCCCTTTGTGTTTATCAACCTAATATCAATGAACTAGTTAGCTACTCTAATTAATGCATTAAAATCAAGTATAGACTAAGAATCTAACAATTTGAATCTCTTTATGTTAACCATAACTACCAAACTTGGTTGCTTGGGAAACCCTAAAATCTAACTATGGAACTACTCAGGCAAAGCAGAGCAAACACAAAGCATAATCATTTTAGAACACATAGTCGTAAGCAAGCATAATCATTTTAGAACACATAGTCGTAAGCATAAATAAGATATTGGTATTTAAAATAGGGTTCAGAAAAACTTCTCCAACACAAGGTTTTGTAATTCGTCTCATTCTCTCAAAACTAGAATAGAATAATATGTAACTAAAATAAAACCAAGCCAAAGGCTTTTATAGTGCAAAAAGGAAAAAATAAAAAAATAGGAAACACAAAATCTTGAGGAGCACACGTGCAACTTTTTGTGTTTTCTCGGGTGAGGAGAATGATCGTCCTTGGGGAGAACGATTATTCTTTGGGTGTGTAGGATTCCAAGAGCTTATGCACGATCATTTTGGTGGTCGATCTTCAGATCAGGAGGATTTTAGAGTGCAGAGAACAATCTTTCTTTGAGAGAATGATCGTTCTCGTTCTCCTTGCACGTACTTCTTCTGCGAGCCAACTTGACCACTCTTTAGTAAAATCGACGTAACTCTTGATTGCACAGTTGGATTGACTTCATACAACCTCCATATGAAAGCTAACTCAAGTGGCTATCTTGTATCCAAAGTTCAACTCATCTGACGATGAGAACATCTTCAAATGTTGGAAAAATTTTGACTCTTCTACGGGACTCTACACTGCATATGTCAATTTTGCATCCGTTTTGCGCAGAAATCCATATTTTTGTTTCTAAACGACCTAAACACCTAGAAACCTGTAAAAGTTAAAAATATAGGGAAATCCTCAGATGACTCTTAATAGCAAGCATAAATACTCATTATAAAGCGTTAAAACCGAGTAATATCATAAACCCGCCTGTTGGACCTCAATGTGCGATTCCAACTGTTACGAATGTGGTCACTCCTGGACTCGTTCATGATAAGTTCAATGGCAAACACTTCAAAACGTGGTGACAGAAGATGCACACCTATTTTACCACGCTCAAGTTAGAAAAGTATACATATGAGGATAAGCCAAGTGTTTAGAGGGAAACACCGATGCTCTAACTTTGGAAACTTTTAAAGGTTGGATCCATGGGGATTTCTGTGCAAAGGCTGGATTATCAACTGCTTAACTGATCCATTGTACCAAGTGTACAGTGAAGCCAAATCCTCTAAGGCACTCTGGATGTCGTAGGAGAAGAAGTACAAATTCGAAGATGCAGGATGTTATAAATTTGTGATTGTAAAGTTTCTCGACTTCCAAATGGTGGACTCCAAGCCCATAATAGAATTAGTGGAAGCTCTACATCTGATATGCCATGAGATTGCCTTCGAGGAAATGTCGATCGATGAGATCTTCACGATTAACAGCTTTATCCATAAGCTTCCCTCGGGCTGGTTGGATTTTAAATATTATCTCAAGAATAAGAAGAAGGCGATGTCTCTTGAAGATATAATCATGAGGTTGCGGACTGAGGATAGAAATCGTAGTGCAATTGGAGTTCATATTATGAGCATAACGTCAATGTGGGTATCCACAAAGGCAAGGGCAAAAGAAAATTTTTGGAGAAGCATCTTCTCAAAGACAATCCCTCTATGAACTTCAAGAAGACGAGTTCTCTGGGGAAACCTTCAAAGGAAACTGTCACCAACGTGGCAAATAGAGGCACAAATATGATGTGTTCCGGAGCAAGATGAAAGAGACCGAGAAATCTCAAGCCAACTTAACCGAAGAAGACATGTGTGCTATGGTCAGAGAAGTCAACATGGTTGAAAATAACCCGAAGGAATGGTGGTACGGTTGATTGCTAATTATAAAACAAACCAGTACGATTGATTGCTAATTATAATTAGCTGGTTAGGTCTCGGTTGCTCCTTGTTTCTACATTTTAGCCTAGTTTGCGGGCTACTCTTTCTAGTTGGCTTTTAGGCTCCCCATGTTCGTGTTTTATCTCGACTAGCCATTTCCGAAGGTTGCTGGTGTTTGCTATCAGTTCTTTTCCCTCGATGTCAAAGCCTGCTTGGTTTCTTTGTGAGGCAGTCCGATTTACCATATGAGGATCTTGGTCCTACTAGAATGGGTCATCAGATGCCTTTGCAGTTATTGTCTCTGAAGTATCGTTTGCCGGGTCCTTTGGCTTTTTAGCTTTGGAGTTTTTATCATTTTCCCGTGTATCTGTGCTTAGAGCTTTGGCTTGTTTATGCCTACTTCTTTTGGTTTTAGACTATCCTCCTACCTAGTTTCTTTGTTTGGACTTTTGGCTCCGAAAAATTTACATATTCCGCCGGTTTTCTGATTTTAAGTGTTTGTATCCCTCTGTTTATGTATAATTATCCAGCGAGGAAAGAAATGTTGTAACATATGTAGTTCCATTTTATGTTCCTTCACCTTACCTGGTTTCATGACGTCATAGCATCATTAGATACATCCGCATAGGACTATGTCTTGATGAATGACTTCGTGCCTCGAACATCTGGATTTTTGTTTAGGAACAGACCCAAATCGTACGCATTAGTCCACGGAGGGGACTACTTCTATAGATAATGACCCGGTCAATTCTACCACTCTCCGTTAATATTCTTCCTTATGATTCAGCAAAACAACCTCAAGATCAGCATCAGTTTTATCTTGTTGTACACGTAACACATTTTCACTTTATGGATATAAATGTTTTGGTCCATGTTTAACGCGATTGTTATAAATACACAAAAAGTCAAAAACATTGACGGACGTGACTTGAATAAGCTTGACTCAACTACTTCATAAAGATTCTAAACACGCATGCTTTTGACAAAATCAACTTTCTTTATTATTACCGTAAAAGAAAAATGGGATATGTGATATCTTATGATTTTGTGTATTACTCATCCATTTTTGTACATGATTTTGGCAATTTCATT
>OVAV01002169.1:0-11689 GCA_900406375.1 Iberis amara
ATTAATTTTTTATAATTTAATATAAATTTTAATGTTTTAATAATATTTTTATAATATTTTAATAATATTTTATTAATATTTTAATAATATTTTAGTATTATTTTATTAATAGTTTTTTTAGGTTACGATACCATTATCAATTTAAACGGCGTTAAAAAAAATAAAGTTTGAAGATTTTTTATGTTAAATTTGTAATTTTAAGGTTTTTTGNAAATAAATTAATTTTAGTGGCCATTGTTATTTATTGAACACCATAGTTAAAACTGTTAGTGAATGCAACTCTGAAGGTTAAAAACGAGAGTTTACCTAAAAGTATTTATTACATTTTACTAAAAAAATTTTTATATACAAATAAAAATTTACTTATAAAATATAATAATATATTTATTATAAAAAATATAGTAGGGATTACAAAATAAAAACAAACGTTTATAGATTAAAATTATTAAATTGATAATATAAAAATAAATTTTTACTTATAATAATTTATGATAACTATCTAAAAATATTGTATACTAAAATATATTAAAAATTTTACTCGTTTTTTATAGTTATTATCATAAATTTGGATTAACAAGATTATTACTTTATAACTAATAACCAACATTTTGTAATATATGATTTACACACCATTGCGTACATCAAACTTCCATAAAGAGTAAAATATATATTTCATCATCTCCTTTTCTTTTTCTTTTCTTCTGAAAAGGATAATTTTTCTTACTCATTTTAAAATTATTTTCTAGCAAAGTGCATATATGTTTGACACTCTCCATGTTGAACTTTTTGATTATACGCTTGTCATACTCTTCTTATAAACAATTTTTTGTCTTTCAATAACGAAAAATTTTCATTTTATTTGTGCGAGACCTAAGTTTTTAATAATTAAAAAAACTTAGACAAATCTTGTTTTAAATTGTTGATCATATTCATATTTTGAAACTAAGGAACAATCATGATGAGGAACTAAATAACATCATGATGAGAAACTAAAGAAAAAAAGCAAAATAAATGAACTCTGAGTTAAAAAAGTATTATGATGGGCTACTCAAACTTTAAACAAATCTTTTTGACATATAAATTGCCTAGAAAAGATATTCAATAAAGGTCGGTACAAGTTTACCGAAAAACATGTTTATACTAGTTACAAAAACGGTAAAAAAATAAGTAAATAAAATAAAATAGTTACAAAAACAAAAGAAAAGAAAAGTGACGAAAATCATCTGTGTGGATCGAACACCAAACCTGCTCTAACGTTGTAGTAGGCCACTTACCAAATGATCAAAACGATTGCTAATGTACAAAGCTATTAAAAGTATTTATATTGGGTATGTGGCACGTGCCACACCCATTGGTGGGTAGATCCGCCCCTGAGTGTGTATGATTTAATAAATAAGATGTAGTTTGCTTCCTAATGTTTTGACAAAATTTATGTAAAAAATAGTTTGGAAAGCATTCATCTTAGGATATCTATTAAGAATGTCATGTGGTAACTATACGAAGAGTTCCTTTCAAGGTTGAGCTCCAAGTAATCATGTAGTGAAGGAACCAAAAGCGAGCATACACATTTAGAGCATGATACTATGTTTTTTTTTATTTATCAGATAATGATGATATGAGATGATGAATTGTACACAAAGATGGTGAATGACATTGCGAGTGAAGAGTCTACTAGTAGCTTAACATATACTTATTTGAAAAGACGGTCCCTAGAACCAAAAAACAGTTTAAGATTAAACTGTGATGCTTTAGCATGCTAGAGGCGTAGTACTGTTAAATATCAATCTTATATGAGCTAACAAGAGATGTGCTTGCCATTCAAGTGTCATCAGTTACTTCATAGTCAAACATTCAACATAAACAGCCGTATTTTAGATCCTAACTCAAGTTGTATGACTCCTCACATGATTGAGGTTTTGATTTATTCACAACAATGATCAAAGACAAGAATTTCAAGCTGAAAAATTTGCAAACCGTGTCCAATACTCGAAAAACTTGAATTTCATGGCTCGTTAAGTAACACAATCCGTTCCTTCATTTCATATGTAATGTGTAATTTACTGGATATTTTAGTGAAATTGGAAGGAATCTTTTTGGAGTATGAGTTCATGGAAAAATGGCTACTAAATCAGATTGTAGTTGTAGTTTTATTCGAACAGAAACTGAAATGTCGACTCCTATAAAATCCCATGAAAGCTAGATATAAACTTGGTAGTCCATTAATGCAAACTACATGTCTCTACATAAGACTTATATGGCAACAAGTATAAAAGCCATAGTCACACATCTAGCATATGAAAACTTAGTACCTATAGTCGTCGTCAAAGATCATATAGTTGTTACTTCCGCCACCACCTCGCCTCCCCCTTTCATAATTATCCTTCTGCATCACCAAACAAAACATTCATTAAACATAGACATCTACAAATATCGTCGAATATCGTCTCCAAAATAAGTTAGTTATTTACCCTAACAATCATTCTCTCAAATGCTTCAGTGCCATGTTGTTGCATGTATTTCTCAGCAGCAGTAAGGATGTCGTCTTTGTCGCGTTTAGGGAACAAATTGAATTTCTTATTGTGGGGAACGTACCAAATCTTGGTGGATGCTCTTTGAGGATTCATGTAGAATGGTCTCACGAAATGTCTGTAGACATGTTCTGCTCCATTAAATTGAGGTAACACTAGCCAACATATCCCGATTAGCTTCACGAATGGCCATATCGGGAACCTATTTATTCATTATTACAAACAAACAAAACCTAATGAATTATGTTACTGGTTAAAACCCAAAGATGTTGGGTGTATATATAATAAATAAAGTAACTTACAAATCGAGAAGTTTGGAGAAAATGTGTTCGAAGAGGGAGATGAGTGCGTAGAGAACCCAATAAGTGAGCCATTGCTCATCTTCTGCTAGTGATTTTGTCTCTATTGCTTTCACTGATGCATATCTGTTCATTTTTTTGTTGTTGTTAAACATAATTATTTGTTCCAAACACACACGATCTTCTTCCTTTTTTTTTTTTTTTAATTAAATAGTTGAATACTCCAAAAAGCATGATGCCTCGTGTCTTGGATTCTAAATGGGTGTGTGTGGATACTTGTGCATCTAAGAGAAGATTCATTATTTAAATTTTTTCTTGACTTAAAGATCAAATTTTGAAAGGTTTCTTTACTTTTTTTTTTTCTTCTTCTTTTTTCTGGGTAAAGATATTTGCTTCTTTTTTTCTACGATATTCTAGAGTTCATACTTCATATGAATCTGGACGAAATATTTACTTTAAATATGAGGTTTAATATTCTTTTAATTAAGAGCTATCAACACCCAAATATCACCAAACGAGAGATAGAAAGAGATTTAACTTACAGAGGGTAGACAAGAGCAATCAATGGGCTGAAAAGGCAAAAACAAAGCAAGTTTCAACTTTCAATTTTTCATTAAACAAAACTAAGAAAAACTCCTTAAATCATTTAAAAATCAAAAGTGGGTTTCTCTTAAATAATCAGAATCAGTTAAAACCACAGACAATGAAGTTAAATCCCATAATAAATAAGTAAATCTAAGGAAACAAGATATAGGATCTAACAATTCAAAAATATGAAACTAGGATCTGTAAAGAGAAATTAAAGGAGAGAGAGAGAGAGAGAGAAAGATACAGAGCAAGGACATCGAAGTTCTTGACGAGAACTTGAAGAACACTATCATCTCCAGACTTAGAAGGCATTATTCTCCAGATTCTTCCTTCCAATTTCTAAAGCTTTCCTCTTTTACTTTCAGTCTCAAGTCTCTCAGTGTGTACAAGTCGAAACAAAAGTGGAGGCCAGGTTTTACTTTGGACTTTTATGACCACATTTTTTTGTAGTTTTCTTTTACTTCTCAAAAGTAGGGAAAAGTTATAACGAAAATTGCTAGTAGACAATATTATTTCTTATTAAATATATTTACATCAAGGCAGTGTTTTTAAACCCGGACCGGACTGGGGGTCGAATCGGGTTAAACCGCGAATCAGAGGTTTACCTGGTTGGTTCAACCCCGGTTCAATAAGTTTTTTTAAAATAAAATGTTTTCTATATGAATAATGAATAAAAATACAATTTAATATTTTATGTTTTTATGTGACATATATTAAGTAAGTGTATAAATTTATAATACGTTAAACGTTTAGATTTTTGTAAATGTATAATATATGAAACCAAAATTTAACATTTCATGCTTCTTTTTTTACATATATAGTATATTTTTTACTATTATTAATTTATGATCTATATTATTTTATTANGGATTAAATTAGCAAAATTTTATTTTATTGCTAATTATATATATATATATATATATATATCTAATTTTTAATAAATTAATCAAATCCGGTCGAACCCAGTCGGACCATATTGACCCACAACCCAAAAAATTTTCTGGTTCGGTTGCCGGTCCGGTTTTAAAAACATTGCATCAAAGATTAAGCAAGTGAAATTTTAGCTTATGCAGCTAAGATTGTATTCATTATTTATTCTTTTTTGGACATTAATAAAATACTAGATACTGTCTGGTTCATAATTTCTGTAGTAATTTTTTCAAATATCTAAACGATAGTTTTTCACATCTAAAAAGATAGTTAAATGAGGAATGTGAATAGTTACAACTCGAAAATTTTAAGGGTAATTGACTAATTGGGCAAAATTATTTTTATGTCCCTTAAATTTAGTTTAGTAACAAATTTTTATTTAATAAAATTTTAAATATTACATATAAATTTTTATAGAACCTTTTTTGTTTATTATTTAAAATTATTTATCTATGTTGAAAAAATCGGGTCCTTTATTTATCTATGTCGTATTGCCCGTCCTTCCACTTAAGTTGGTATTGAATGTGAGATATCTATAATATAAAAAGAAAGTTTATGTTTCACAAGGAGATGACACATCAGCACTCCTTAAAACGACACATCAACCTACAACTTAAACGTAAAGACAAATTAAAACTAAACGACACATTCAACAAAAACATGTCAAAAGGAAATTAAATTTTCTATGTTGAATTCCAAAGCAGTTTTCAACGATCTTCGAAAATATCCCCTTATGTGTTTAAAAAGCTCCTCTCTTTGGATACGTTCTCTGGAAAATTAGCGAATTGGCACCGTCTTTCACCAATTTTAAAATCAGTTTACCGAATTCTTATGATGCTTTGGTTGGAACTCTCTTCTGATGTTTTCTTGCGGAATTGCAGAAACTAGGTATAGACTTTTTGGAATCTTTGGAGGCTGCTCAGATTCTTACTACGACAACGTAAGCTTCCCTTTTGATGTTATCTTACTTGATTTATTTGTCTTTAACAGTTCTAAGAATGTATCAAGGAAATCTTCGATTTGATTGTGTAAGAGTGTGTTCTTGTGGAAATTTTGTGAGATTAATCGAGAGGATGTAAAGTTTTAGATTTGATTCAGAAGGCATGGAGCTCGGTTTTGTATAACTTCTTTGAGGAGTTTAATTGTATAGAAAAATAAGATTTTTTTTTGAAATTCCAGACATGGATTTGTATGATATGTATAAATGTGTCATGTGTGTGTTTAGATGTGAGCACGAAGAGGCAAAGGCAGTAGACGAGTGTTTGTTAGATGTAATAGGAAACAAAAACACAGAGCATTTTTTCTGCAGGATATTGAGTTTAGGAAAAAGCTTCAACAGATTTGTTTGACGAGCATTTTTTTTTAAGTTTTAGAGTGCATTTTCTAGAGGGGTTGGATTTTTTTTACTATGATCCTCCGTTTGTAATCTTTATTCTTCTTTCAGGAGTCTATCGTTTCTTTCTGTTTGGCATAAGGAACATTCTACTAATTGAGAAACCTTCTGATTTCCAACTTCAGACTGCCAAAAACTCTAAAAATAGACGGTTAAATATGACTGATTCTACTAATTGAGCAACCTTCTGATCTCCAACTTCAGACTGCCAAAAACTCTAAAAATAGACGGTTAAATATGACTGAGACAGAAGAAAAGAAGTTGTAGATGCATAGCAAGGATCATAGATTCTGTTAAAGATGAAGGAACTAATAAAAACGAACAATGGGAAATGCATCGCGTGATTAATACAAGTAATGGACTCGGTGTGAAGGATAAACCTCAATTCAAGCGAAAGAGAGCAAATGTAGTGTATACTCACTTCATTATATTAGTCATCAATGATTAGTGGCATTTAGAATGAAAAATAGTCATAATATTGCTCTATGACTTTATTACGATTTGGTAATTTTGGTGTTATTCCAAAGAAGTGGAGGACAGTAAATCGCTGTCTCAAAACTTTGAGATTGTTTGAAGAGATGTTAGAAGTTAGGGTTCAGGTCAATGTGATGGGTTGCACTTGTTTAATCCAATGCTTAGGGAAAGCGAAAAGGTTCGATGATTTGGTCAATGTGTTTAATCTTTCAATTCAACATGGAGTTAAACCCGATTATAGCTTCTGTGGATGTCTTCAGAAGCTGGTGACATTTGTAAAGCATATCGTAGAGGAGAAAACTGAATTTGAGACCATTAAAGCTAAGTTCAAGATAGTGATCAACGAAACCCAAGTAGAGGCAAGAAGACCTTTCTGCAACTGCTTGATAGACATATGCAGAGGGAAGAATCGGCATGAGAGAGCTCACGAGCTTCTCTATTTAGGAACACTTTTTGGCCTATACACATGATTACACAACAAGAATGGAGCCTAGAGGTGAGGTCCAAACCCACTTTCATGCGTGAAGAAAAAGAAAGAAAGCAACACTGAGAAATCTCAATCCCAATCCAAAGCCGAGTAAAAATCTGGTGCACATAAGGTGAGATAGAGATTCATGCAGGTTTATGTAAAAGACAATGTACCTAAAATGTTCACCATTTGATTATTGTTATGTGGTGTACAGGAAAATAAAGAAGGCGAAGGCAATTCAAAAATAGAGGAGAAGAAAACAGACGAAAAAAAAATATCTAGATCGGAGAGAATTGAGTGAAAACTGTTGTTTCTGGTTGGTCACATGAACACCAAGAACACGAACGTGGGATGATCAAACTTAGTCTTCACATAGCTTTTTCACTCCTTCATGATGAATGTATCAAGGACAAGTCTTTTACAAACTTATTTCTTTATATCTTATGTGTATGGATTACATAGAAATAAAAAATTGTGCATACGAAAAATAGAGCAAAAGTCCTTTACATTCTTCTCTCTTTATATATTCTGATTATGGTCTTCTTTGAAGAAATCAAATCTATTGGTGGAAGACAAATATATAAATTTTGCTAGAAATTTAGATACATGGGTGATATATTTTAATATACCTATCATACATAAAAATATCATAAATACATACATATATATATATATATATATATATATATAATGTGTAGTGCACCCAATCAAATTTTCAGTTGGATTCGCCACTGGACCGATAGTAATTTTTTGCACTGCATAAACTACTACTATGCCATCAAATCTCCCTTTTCATGCTCATCCGAAATTTTCAATGCTCTTTTATATTTGTTTTACATATGTTACTACCTCTTTTAAACTCTTTAGTATCACATAAAACATGCAAAAAATTCAATTGAATAATTTTTTGATGATCATACATTCATAAATTAACACTATACGATCAAAATTATTTAAAATTTATGTATAAAAAAATTACACCCACGTGTCTACGCGGGTCATCATCTAGTTATGCATAATATGTGACTATTATGCGTCTAGGTGTCTTATCGTTTTCTTTGAGTAAAAAATGTAGTTCAAACTATTCTCAAAATTGGTTTCTCATCTTCACCTCATATGTGGGCCTTAGAAAGCCTATATCAATTAATTGGATGGAAAGAGTCAAAAGGTTCCAAACTAAACTTGAACAAAGATTCTCCAATTATAGTCCTATCTTTTATATGGGGAATTTCTATAAAAAAAACTCTAAATAATTATAGCTTATCTTTAAAAATACTAGTTGAAGACCCACGTAGACACGTGGGTATATATTTTATAATTATTTTACTATGGTGTAATTTTTTATTATACTATGCTAATTTTTCTAATATAGAGAATTGTTTATATTAATTCACATATTCAATTGTATTTTATTATAAACATGATTCACTATTTTATAGAAATATGTTCAAAAGTGTACCCAAGAAGA
Source organism: Iberis amara (assembly GCA_900406375.1). Lineage (NCBI taxonomy): Eukaryota > Viridiplantae > Streptophyta > Magnoliopsida > Brassicales > Brassicaceae > Iberis > Iberis amara. The sequence continues at coordinate 8,150 of OVAV01002169.1, forward strand.
AGTATGAGAGTATGCATTATCCAACCCCTGAACTAAACTTTTTCTAATTACAAATATTTTCCAAATTGGTAAAATCAGAACAATTTTATATTCTGGGAAGAAATGTTCCTTCTTGTTTCAATAACCACCAATCCATAGGGTCATACTTGCTAATACACTTACCTCAAAGTGAATGATCATCTGACATCATGGGATTTTCATCATGTATCTAATTGGAGTCAATGATCGATCTCAAGATATTTTGCATTTATACCTTAAAAGATGTTGATGCTTGTGAGCTGGTTGAAAAAAATCTGCATTGTACGTTTTATTGTTCAAAGACATGATGCAAGAGGACGATACCTCACCCTCACCACTACTCTCTAGTAATAACTCTCAAAACATTCAGAGTTCAGATTTGGAGTATTCAAAAGCATTAGACGAAGCAGGGATTATGAACAGAAGAATATATGAAACTGAATTCTTGCTCCATCAGCTCGAAATCAACATTGCACATTACACCAACTGAACGTTACACAAGAGTGAAAGTTTTATACATAAGCATACATCAATAGATCCATATACCTCGATAGCAACAACGTATCATAAACTTTAAACTAAACTAAGTTCAACACAATCTCCATTAAAAAAAAAATGAAAAAAATTAAGGAGATAATATAAAATCTGAAAACCTCATGGAAAAAAACGTTACAAAAATCACTTGTTACTACCTCGACTTTACACATTGCTTTGTTAGACAATAAAAACCCATATAAGCTTTTTCTATTTACAAGTGTTGTGTATAAACAAATTCTTACCATACAAAATAATCAAGGCATGCAATTGTATTTGAGATGTTGCTCGTAGAATTCTATCAGCTAGCATCAAAAACACAATAAAAAAGCTTTTATAATCTTCCAAATGAGTAAATGCATAAGAAAAGTATTGAAAGATAGTCTTTAAACTTTACCAAAGGAGGATTGTGAACCTTGAGAAATTTGTTATTCATTATCACTTATATACCATGAGACCTATGGGGAGTAGCCAAATTAGTAAAACTAACAATTCATAATATGAAATTAACCAATGCGAAAAGACAGAAACCTAGAAACCTGCGCCAAAAAGTCACTGACACATCTTGGACATTGTCTGATACAGATGTTGAAAAGCTCATCGGTTTAAGAATCTTCACGATGTCCATTCCTCCATCTTGATTTTCTGAGACAAATTATTATTCTCCAACACACCCGGATACTCATTCCCTATCCTTGCAATTCTGCCAAAAAGGCTAATGTAGTCAAATCTGGATTTTGAAATGTAGCTATTGTGTGGTTGTTATTTGTTGATCCATCGTGTATTGTTCAAAAAGCCTTGAATAACCTGCACATCCGATACCAACCTCTCCTTATTTTTGATATATATCCTCAAACACTTCCATGTTCCATTTTTCAGACTCTTACTCAACCTCAACAACGCTACATGAGTAGACACATTTGGAGAAAACATAGCACACACAGAATTTGGGATGCATAGATATGTACCTTAATGCTCTAGATTTGCATTAGCTTTCTTCTTCGCCTCTTGATCAATGTTAACAGTAGTAGATAATGGTGACGACCCAAATATGTGTGAAACAGAAATCATGATGCAATTCATTTTTCTTTTAAACCAAAACAAGCAATAAACTATCAAACACAAAGAAGCATGGTGTTAAACATGTAAGCTCTAGCCTTTCGGTTCAATTCCTCTGTTTCTTAGTTCCATATGAGTAGTTTCTGCCCTGGCAGCAAGAGTAGACTGCAAAAAGACCAAGATCAAATTATTAACACATGAAACTACCAATGAAAGACTTCAAATAAGCAATTGATTCATTAGCTGAAACTTATACAAAATTACGCTAACAACCTAAAAGCATGTCAACTTTCTAATAGACGAAATTTTTTTGTAAATCAATACTAAACATCAAATTATCGATGAAAAATACACTAATTTATTGATACAATCAATTATGGTATTTTATTCCAAAGAAATACTTCTGTTCGAACGAACCTAGAACTCAAATCTCATCACCGAAGACCCTAAATCTCCAAAGAAATACAAATTAATTGCAAAAGAAAAAGAAAAGAATATCTTAGGGTTACGGAGATCCATTCCAATCAACAAACATGAAATCCCCCAAATATTTAAGAGATAGAGCTTACCATCTTGATCGATCGAGATTGATTAAATTGCTCTTCCTAAATTAAACCACAAACTTTCCTCCTCATTATATGAAAGTTATGCTCTCGTTCCTCCCTAAACCACCAAAGATGATGAATATATAAAGAATACGAATACGAATTCGAAAAGTATTCTTTTTGGAAAATAATTGTTCTTAGTCAAGATCTTGAATGCAATAAATGAAATTTCAAAATTTTAGATTGAAAAATAAATAGCTATAGAAGATGAAGAAGCAAATTAATAATCTGGTGTGTCATAACAGGAAGTTATGATGTGTCAATCTACTCTGAGAGACAAACTCTCTTTTATATAATAGATACGAATTTAATTGATTTTCCAAATAATATACATATTATTTGGATTCCTATTTCAATTTTTAATTTAGTTTTGCATTTGGAGTTTAATGAAAGTTCACATGCATTAATCATATTTACGTAATTGTTATGACTTCTTAAATAATACAAAAAATATAATTTAATATTTAAACTAATAAATTTGTAGCTATGGCATGAGCGTTTTGAAATACATTTTTACATTAATATAAACATTAAAACAAAGTGAAATAATTAAGGGCATCTCAAAAATACCACAAAAAACTAGGTTTATTCCAAAATTACCACACATTTCCAAAAATTCCAAAAATACCACATTTTTTTCAAAAATACCACATACCACATAGTTTGAAATAGTTTTAAAACTTCAAATTTAAATCATACTACCCCAAAACCAAATGCTACCCCCTTTCAAAACTATACCCTAAACTCTATTTAGTGAATCCAAACAAAAAATTTTAAATTCTAAACCCTTAAAATTCAATTTTCATGTTTGTGGTATTTTGGAACATTTGGAAATGTGTGGTATTTTGGAACTTTTGGGAGTATGTGGTATTTTGAAATTTGAATTTCTTTTGATGGTATTTGAAGAAGTTTCTCAATAATTAATACTATAATATATATATATATATATATTATAAAATATAAAATAAATGTGAGAAGAAAAACATAAAATAAATGTGAGAGTTTAAATAATAACACTTTTTATACTATTTTCTTTTTGGGTACCCAAAATCTACACAAATAACATATTTACCCGAAATAAAGAGAAATAGAGAACTAGTAAGAAAGATTTAAAGGAAACTTTTCTCAAGAATTGACGCTACATGGATAAGTAAATTTTTTGAATGCAATATCTAGAGAAAAATTATTCGCAAACTTTTATGAAAAAATTTATTCACAAACTATTTATGTGATATAATTTTTCTGAAAATTATTCCAAATCAATAAAAAAATCCACTCCCTGCATAATTCGAGCAGAATCTATTATAGATAAATTATAGATAAA
>OVAV01002170.1:0-11675 GCA_900406375.1 Iberis amara
TTAGGGATTTGAAATAGTGAATGAGTTTAGTTTTAGAGATTCATTCTAACTGGAAGAATACGGTATTAATCCCTAATTTTATGGTTTCATATGTGAAAATCGATATGAATCGTGGTGAAGAACACNTAACTTGGGTAACTTGTTTTAACTACGTTTACTAGTTTAACTTGGGATAACTAGGTTTAACTACGTTTACTGGTTTAAAAATTATTGCAGAGGATAATGGACAAAAGGCGAGGTACAATCATACATTTTGGCTATAAATGATTTTATTTGGAAGATGGAGACGAAATAAAATGGAATCGAAAAAGTTCATGTTTGTATTATGACTACGATTTAAACATTTTTTAATGATAATGTTGGAACTAGTAAAAACTTGTAAAAGCTTGTATTATGTATTACTTTCAGTTTGGCACAACTAAGTAACTCTAATAATATTTCATGTAATTTCTGTTTTTTGAAAAATTAGTGACTTGTTCTACAAAAATGTGAAAAATTCAATTATTGTAAGAAAAAGTGTTATTTAATTTGTTGTACAATATCAAATTTACATCATAATTTAGTAATATATATCATCTTAGTGTTATGTAATAATTTTTTTGAAGTTATTTGTATCCAACTCAACTTTTGTATCAAATTTCTTATAATACTAGGCATTGTTAGTAATATTAAGTACTTGAACTACCAAAATGATATAACTAATTCAATTTTTATACAAGAACATGTTAAATGTATTTTGATTTTATATTCCATATGGTTTAACTAGAAAACTTTAACTAAAATTATGGTTTAACTAGTTTTACAGTTTTAGATCAAAAGAATAACTATGTGGAATAAAGAATAACTGGTATAACTATGTACAAATATACGAATAGTTAAACCGAGTTATTCCTAGTTATTCTTTTTTGGTGGCGCATATGTCAGCTATATCGGCTAGTTAATCCTAGTTATTCCTAGTTATTCTTTTTTGGCGGCGCACATATCAGCTTTTTCGGCTAGTTAATCGTAGTTATTCATAGTTATTCAACTTATTCCAAATTTTATATATACCAAATTATATGGAGAATTTAAAATCTACACTAATTTTTTTTTAAATGATAATCTTGTCTTTGTAAAAAATAAAAAAGTATAAAAAATTAATAGTTAATATTCTATCATGATTAATCATTACACTAATAAAAGTTTTTTATTTTTAAAAATTTAACAAAAATTCAAAATTTAAAAAATTGTCAAAAATTGAAGAAAAAAAAATTAAAATTGAATAATATATAAACAATTAGATTTATTATTTGAAACTCCTAAAATTTTATAAATTATTCAAATAAATTTTCAATAAATTTAAAAAAACTAAAAAATTATAAAATTTATAAAAATATATAAATTGTAAAATTTATTCTTCTCATTATAAAACTATAAATCATTTACCAATTTTACACAGGTCCAGTTAGTTTTTGTTTAGGGAAAAATTATATTTTTTAATAAAAAACTAAAAAATTCATGAAAAATCCAAAAATCTATAAAATTTAAAATTTTATAAATTATTTGAATAAATTTTAACTTATTTATATGAATAAATTTTAAATTATTTTAAATTTTTTGAATAAATTATTAGAACTCCTAAAATTTTATAGATTATTTGAATAAATTTTAAGGAAATTTATAAAAAAATATATAAAAATATAAAAAGTTAAGTTTTTTGTTTGAAAATTTTTGAATTTTTTAATGTTAAAATTTAGTTTTTAAAATATAATTATATTTTATTCTATTTTTGTATAAATGATTGATATTGTATTTTCTTAAGTAGGTAAAATAAGTAGTTGATATATTCGGTCGATATACAAAATAAGTGAAGTAGTCAATAGTTCTATAATGTACAAAGTAACAATTAGTAATGTAAATTTGAAAAAAAATCAATATTAATTTTTTAAGGCTTTGATTGTTTGCAGTTTTAAAAATGGGTTTTCGAAGTTTTTCTCTCAAAAACTACTTTTTAATCTAATCAAAATTTTAAATACATACATTCTCTAAAATTATATTTATATATTTTTATCTATTAATATATTTTCAATATAAATGAAAATAAATAAAATTGAAAAAACTACTCCAAATTATTTAAAAATAAAATATAAAAATATAAAATTAAAATTTTATAAAAACTATTTTATTAGTAAAACTAATACTTATTAAAAACATAAATTATTAATCATGTTTTACAAAACTATAAACGATATTATATGTATTTATTTTAGCAATCTTGGCATAAAAATACAAAATAAAATAAGACATATTTAATAAATCAAATAGAAAATTTAAAATATTGTCAAAATCCAAAATTATAATATAAATTAAATTGTACAGTTTTTCACAATGATAGTAGGAAGTGTTAAAACATGTCAATATAAAATTTAAGACAAAAACCAAAAACTTCAATGAAGATTTTGTAAAATCAAATATTGTAAATACTAAAAACTAAAATCAAAATCAAAAGTAATATACATTCATGGCCTAAATTAATAAAAAATGAAAATATTATATATAAATTAATTACAATTTTTCTTTGAATAAAAACTGTTATTATATTTATTTTAATAATAATTAGATAGATAATAAATAATAGTATTTTGATTTTTTATGGAGCAAAGATATATTTTTTTAAATAATAATTAGATACACATTTATCTCATGCACTAAACACTTATTTATTACCATATTAAGATTTTATATTGATGATCTACAGATTTTATACATACTATATCCATTATAAGTTAAACTAGTCATCCTATTTAATCCAGTTATTCCAGTGAACCTAGTTATCCTAATTCTCCTAGTTAATCCAAATAACTTAGGGATTTCGGGTACAATGAGATTTTTGGATCAGGTCGTGGGTCAAGACGCGGGTAGAGCGGGTTGAAGGGTTGATTGGGTTGTAATTTTGGGTTTTCATTAAGGGTAAGATTGTATATAAGAAATGAAATTCTATGCCTCGCTGATAAAGAAAGGGAGTGCCGTTTAAGGAAGGTGAGTTTTAGGGCGATCTGCTAGGTTTTTCCTCTACCAAGTCCTCATATCTGCCGCCGGCAGCCATGTCCGGTGAACCGCCCCCTATTCCACCTGGTTCAACATCTGCTACACCTTCTGATACCAACCAACGTCCATGGTCTTCAGTAGCCTCTGCTACCTCTGGATCTCTTCAAAAACAGATTTTTCCAATCACTCTGTCCGATGGTGCAATATCTCTTGACGTGCCAGATTCAGTGTTAGATGCCTCAGATCATCTCTGGAAACCGTTCTTAATCGGACGCTTCCTCGATACTGCCCCTCACGTAGCCAAGGTCCATGTTATAGTCAATAAGATATGGAGTTTCGGAAACAAAGCTGTCAAAATTGATGTTCACGTCATCAACGCAACAACATACAAATTCAGAATCGTTGATCCCACCATCCGCCGGAAGATCCTTAGCAGAGGCTTTTGGAGTATAGCTGATGTTCCAGTCGTTGTCTCTGAATGGAGCCCGATTGTTTTAACGTCTCAGCATGCACTTGACTCTGTTCCTTTATGGGTAGATTTTCATAATATCCCGCCTCAATTGCTCTCTATCCAAGGTCTCCAATGGATGGGTAGTGCTGTTGGCCATCCAAAACACTTGCATCCATCTACCTTGGCTTGTAACAGCTTTGACAAGGCTAGAATCTTTATTCACACGGATCTTACCAAAGAGCTTAAAATCCACCTCGACAACAAAAAATGTTTTACGGCAGACATTGATGTCTCATTCCCTTGGTTACCACCTAAATGTTCTCAATGCTGTAAATGGGGACACCTCCAATCTACTTGCCTTCAAGGGAATGGAAAGGAAGCGCCACCTTCTACTCAAGTCCTTGAAGTTACATCTGCTGGGTCTGAGAAAATATCTGTTGAATCTGTTGTTGAAGAAGACGTTCCTGCTGCTGTAATTGCAGTATCTGAACCTCTTGACACAGCACAAACCACTAATCTACTAGCATTTAATATTATTCCAGCAAACACTTCGGTTGCACCAAACTCAGCTGACCAAACAGAGTCTGATACGTGGACTGTAGTCTCACCCAAATATGCTAAGAAGCACGAGAGTTCGCCTAATTTGGTTACACATCGCCCACCTGTCGTTGATATTTCATCATCACGGTTTTTAGTGTTGATGCGAGATAATGATCGGGATGATTCTTCAACCACCATCCTTCCTGAAACCTATTTGGAAGATGGTGAAATCTCAACTCTCCAAACAGACGAAGCTGTCTCCACTTTGATTACTACTGGTGAAACTTCTACAACTAATGCAACAAGACAGATGCTTCCTCGAGCTTCAAATAATTCCAACAAGAATAGTGATGGGCCACCTACTTTGATAGGGAAGGATACAATTATCTCTTCTCAGAAAGGTCGGCGTGGCCTCACTAAAAAACACTAATGTCAGCTTTTTCTTGAACATGCGGGGTTTCAACAAATCTTCAAAACATCTCGCAGTTAACAATTGGATTCGGGAATCCAAATTTTCATTCGGTTGTTTACTAGAAACACGTGTCCAAGAAACTAGAGCTAGCTCGGTCTGTGCTAAGGCACTACCCAACTGGTCTCTTCTCACGAACTACGAACACAATCATCTTGGGCGAATTTGGGTTGTCTGGTCTCCTAATCTGATTGTGACTCCAATGTTCAAATCTGCACAACTAATCACTTGCTCAGTTATAGATGCATCACAAGGCATAGATCTTCTATGTTCTTTTGTGTATGCCTCAAATTTCATGGAGGACAAATCTCAGCTTTGGTCGGACCTCCGTGATCATAATTCTCTACCACTCTTTGTTCAAAAGCCTTGGCTTATAATTGGTGATTTCAATGAAACCCAAGCTCTCTCTGAGCATTCTGGCTCCAGTACTTATACTACCGGCATGCAAATTTTTTAAAGACTCCTTGCGGATTGTGCTTTATCTGATCTTTCTTATCTTGGACCACTTTTTACTTGGTCTAATAGACGTAATGAGGATCCTATATGTAAGAAGCTGGATCGAGCTTTGATCAATCCCACATGGCTCACCCATTACCTGAGATCATTTGCACAATTTGAGGCTGTGGGCCACTCAGATCATGCGCGATGCTCGATTTTCCTCTCTGCTGAAACTGAAGGAACACATAAGCCGTTCAAGTTTTTGAATTTGATAGCTTCTCATGCTGATTTCTTACCAACTGTTCATAGCTCCTGGTTCAACTCTGCCCCAATCCATCACTCAAGGAAAGCTCTTTTCTTTTTCCATAAGAAATTGAAAGCTCTCAAATCTCCATTAAAGCATCTGAATAAAACGAAGATCGGAAATCTACCTTTGAAAGCTCGGGATGCTTTAGCAGAGTTAATATCGGCTCAACATGAATTACTTTCTAATTCATCGCCAATATCTTTTACAGCAGAATCAGCTGCCCTGCAACGCTGGTCCCATATTTCTGCTTTAGAAGAGTCCTTCTTAAAGCAGAAGGCTAAAATACATTGGCTTAAATTGGGTGATAAGAATAATAAATTCTTTCATCACACATATCAGGACTGGGTTTCTCACAACGTTATTCGTCGTCTTAGACTAGCGTCAGGCAACACAGTCTCCTCACTACAGGAAATCAAACAGACTGTTGTCGAGTGGTTTCAAAACTTTTTGCAGCATAAACCATCATCTTACACGGGAATCTCTGTCTCGGCTTTACAAGAGCTTCTTGATTTTAGATGTTCAGATTTTTTAAAGCAACAGCGGAGTCTAAGGTTATCAGGCCTTTGGTAGCGAGGGGGAGCCCCAAGTAGCGGACATGCATCGATTCACAGCGGAGTCCCAACGAGTCGACATACTGATCCATTCCTTGAGTGGTCTGATCCGCACTGAAAAGTGACGACTTTGACCGGTTGATACGGAGCCCAAAGGCTTGACCGAAGAGGTCCACAACCTGAAGAATACCAGATAGAGAGGACTGCAAACCATCAAAGAATATGAAGATGTCATAATCAAAATAGAGGTGAGTAAGACCCATGTCACGACATAAAGGATGGTAGCCAAAACGCCCGACACCTGAAACTGCGTCTAAAAGCATGGAAAGGACATTATTAGCAATAACATATAAGTAAGGCAAGAGAGCACAACCTTGACGAATACCACGGGAACTAGGAAAGTAACCCTCATGTTCGCCATTTACAGAGATGGAGAAAGTGGTTGTAGAAATACATAGACAGACCCAATGAATGAATCGATCTGGGAACATTATTGCCTACAAAACCGCAACTATAAAATCCCAGTTAATCGTGTCAAAATTCTTTGAAATATCAAGCTTTAAAGTACAACGAGAGGAGATCCCTGGTGTATGGTAGTCTTTAACCACCTCTGAAGCTAACATGACATTTTCAAGCAACAGGATTCCCCAAACAAAGGTAGTCTAGTTTAGAGAGATACTCTTCGGAAGACATACTTTTAGTCGCTTAGCAAGAGTTTTAGATATCACCTTGTAGAAAATGTTAAAGCATGGAATTGGTCTATAGTCCTTCATAGTTTGGGGGTTGTCAATCTTCGTGATTAAGGATATGAGCGTCGCATTGATACCTCACGGAAGAAAACCATATAAGAAAAAATACTGGACTGCAACAACAAAATCACCTCTAATTACCGATCAAGGTGGCTTGAATATCCTAAGCCAAAACAGGCGCTGTCATCGCTGTAGCAAGATCATCTGGTAGGTGGTAATCAAGGAGATCCGGAAGAGAGGGCTGGGAGAGAGGAACGACGGGATCTACGGTTTGGAGAAAGGATTTGAAGTGAGCAACATCCGCTTCTTTTATTGATGGGGTATCAGTAACCATTTTGCCGGAAGGGAAAATGTGTTCTTTAATGGTGTTCCTGGCAGATCGTGAGGCAGAAACGCAATGAAAGTACCGAGTATTGCGATCACCATAGTGAAGCCAAGTGATACGAGACCTCTATTGATAGAACTGCTCTTCTGCTTGCGCCAGAAGATTCCATTCTTTCGCAGTGGTAGCTTTAGTTGCCATGTTTGTGAACGATGGATCAAGTAGAACCTGTGCTTGAACAGAGCAAAGGTGGCTGTAGGCGGTACTTGCACGCATTGATATATCACTATATGAGTTTGAATTTAGATGACGCAAAGGAGATTTTAAAGCTTTAAGCTTGGTATGAAAAAATTGAAGGGCTAGGCGAGAATGGTGAAGAGAGGATCGCGTCATCCAGCTCATGCTAATAGCCTGCAAGAAAGAAGGGTTTTCAATAAGAAAGTTATTGAATTTAAAGGGTTTGCGAGTGTGAGAAGTCGGAGTTGATAGGTGGACGACGCAACGAGCGTGGTCCGAGACTCCATTTGATTTAAATACAACATAAGATTGAGGGTAGGCAAGTGACCAAGCATAATTTATCAATGCACGGTCAAGCTTCTTCCCAATTGGGTCATTTATACGGTGATTCCACATGTGAAACAGGACCAACATAGGGTAGATCAACAAGGTAACATTAATGAATGAAGTCTTGGAATTGCGACATGCGCAAATGCTGCAAGTAGGAAAATTTGAATGCTCATCAGTTGTTAAAATCTCATTGAAGTCTCCGAAGACGAGCCACAAAATGGACTGAGGACCACACCGGCGACGAGCTTCACGAAGGTCATTCCAGAGATGAGTGTGATCCACCTGAAAGTTAGATGCATAAACACAGGAAATTAACGTAATATCACCCGAGTTAAAAGTAACTAAGACATAGATGACTTGTGCAGAAATAAGAAGCTCCGTAACCACTAGGTCGGCTCTCCAACAAACCCAAATGCGACCTAAACGATGGGTATCATAATTTTTTATAGCGTTCCGACCCGGTAAGGCTGCCTGCAAAATACTAGAGAAATTAGTAGATTGGACACGGGTTTCTAAAACACACCCAAATTGTTGATTAGTTGAGCGAATCCAAATTCAGACTATATCATGCTTCCGAGATTGATTAAAACCCCGAGTGTTCCAAGAGAAAAGAGACATATCATTAGTGTCTCCACGAGGAGACATTCGTTGGTTTCTTTGAGTGGTCAGCTTCGAGTTCTTGCGAGTTCCCGCCAGTGGTTCATTTTGTTTTAGTTTTGTACGAGTGTTGTAACGGTTTGGAATCGGTTGTGATTCAGAGTCAGAGATTTGACCTTCTTCTTTCTCCTCGGTTGCATCATTGGAGCCATCATTAATATTGAAAAATGGGAAGGCGAGATGGATTGTACGCCAATAGCGTGAGTCGCAGGGAGCTTGGAAGGAGACGAGGTACGTCCAGCACAGACTACAATAGACCAGGCGTTGTTATCGACTGCGTTAACGTGCACTTCAGTGTCCATATCCGATAGGTTGGGCAATGAAGCAGAGGCAGTGTCCACAATTTCTAGTGCAGGTTCAGTGAGGGAAAGTCTCGGTGTGGAAATTATGGAGGGTGAGGCGGAGGAGTGCGATGTGGAATCAATGACAACCAAGGAGTTTGCATTGCTTGCTGCCTGAATCGGGTCAGTACCTGCAACATGAGAAGTAGAAACAGAGTTAAGCAAAGTCTGGTTCGTAGAAGCTGGGATAGTAAGTGCAGAAGCTGGAATAGTAAGTGTAGAGTCTGCAGGTGGATTTGTTTCGGGCAGTGTATCAGATTTCTAAGCAGGTGATTTCTTTTAAAAATCGTTAACTTTATGTCCCCAAGAGTTACAGGTTGAGCAACGCGCAGGGAGCCAAGGGTAGGACACAAGCACAAGATGCGATTCTCCAGTGAGATGGATATACTGATAACTCCTTGTCAAGATTTATAACCACCATAACACGCGCAACATCAAGACGCGAGCATTTCTCGGTATGAGGGTGAAGATGTTACGAATTACCAATGACATTGCCGAGAAATTTCAAGCCAGCGTGGGAAAATAAGTAGTCTAATACATTGCGAAAATCCACCCAAAGTGGCATGGATGATAGGTTTAGCGTTGGTCTGCGATGGTGACCATTCCTCTACAACCATTAGAATATCTGAGACATGCCAATATTTCTTGCGACAAATGCTAGCACGCAAATCCTGTGAATCAATACGAAAAAGAACTATGTCCTCCTTTATGAATTGAACATCAATTTTTGCTCATTTTCCGTCATGGTTCCAAATACGGTTCACCGTTGCGTGAACTTTTCCTATATGTGGCGCATCTATATAGCCAACAAGGTACTTAGTCTAAAGTGGTTGGGAGGAATCATGAAGTGATTTAAGGACTGTAACAGTAGTAGCTCTTTGATCGATTTGAATGTGATAAACAGAAGCAGAGACATGGTTTCGAGAGTTTGAAGCTTCAACAACTTGGTGCAATGGTTGATTCCGGTCTTGGGAGCGCTTCGGGTCTTCTCTGGGAGGAGGAGATGTCATAGCTGCCGTTGAAAGGGGCCCGAGCCAGCGGCTGAAACGTGCTCGGTAAGACAAGAAAAGGAAAGTTGTGAAGAAGCCCTGGTCCCTAATGATAATGTGATATCTTTTTTGAGATTGCTATTAATAAAAGTATTGATTTTCAAAATCCGTTATTTGTGCTCTTGCGTTTGTTATTTTCACGTAGAACTTTTGTTTTGGTTACTTTTCTATTTTTTATTAGAGATTTTTTTATTTTTATTTATATTGTGTTACTTTTCCAGTATTTTTTTTTGTCGACAATACTTGTATTTAAGAAATAAGTTTACATCCATTTGATTGTTTTTTGGATATTGTGCATTCGCGCATTTTTTGCTAATCTATCTGCTACAAAGTTACGAGTTCTTGGAATATAATAAATATGGAATCGCGGAATCCCCTTAAGAAGATAGGCAATATCCTGGACGGTTGTAATACCATCTTTTGTGGCAAGATTTTGTCGACTAGAATCCTGTATTAGACCTTGGATGATATTAACTAGCCGTTGCGAGTCACAGAGTAGATGTATAGGTGTAAGTCTTTGGGCCTTCAGGAAATGCAACACATCTAAGATAGCTTGACATTCCGTGTCTTCACTTGAAGATAGAGGAGCTAAGGATGTCCTTCCTTCAAAGAGCTTCCTGTCATTCCAATAGATCACCCAACCAATCCCACACCTATCTGTGGGGCTTGTCCAGGAACCATCTGTATATACCAAATAGGTATTCGGTGCAGTGTAGATTTCGGGTGCCTTAGGTGCTTGAGAACGTGTAACTCTTGTCATAGACGTACCACAGCTAGTGGTGACCTAATGGTTTGTATCCATGGTGCTCTGGTCCCAGCTTTTTTCATAGACAATAGCCTTATTGATGATCTCAGGGATGTTCCCTCCTTTATTCTCAAATATAAGACTGTTTCTCTGTTTCCATATAGTCCACCCTAGGAAAAAAGCTAGAGTCGGAGAGTGGTCTTCATCAGGGGTTGGTGGTATGGAGAAGATTGTGTTGATGGTATCAGGAAAGGAGTCTACAAATTCAGCATTGTTTGGTGATATAGGTGGACTAAGAAGCCATATTTCCCGGGAAAATCTGCATGTGAACAACATGTGGTTGACTGTCTCCTCCTGCTCACCACAAATTTGGCAGTTGGTGTCAACTGGTAGTCCTCTTCTTTGTAGAGCCTTTGTGACAGAAAGTGACTCCGTGATAACTCTCCACCAAAAATGCTTTATTTTGTTTGGAATTGATAGCTGCCATAGTTTTTAAACATATGCGCTATAGGAGAGGCTCCTTCTGCATCGTGTTGGGCTCCATGTAGTAAGTTATAACCAGAATTCACCGTGTAAAGGCCAATTGTTGTGTAATTCCAAACTGGTTGGTCACGTAAACCATATACGCTTGGCCTTATCGAATGTATGCACTCCACTTCTATATCTTGTAGGTGGATTCAGAGTTTATTGATGTCCCACCCTGTTCCTGCCTGATTGAGTAGCTCTTGAACACGCATATCCTGAGGGCTAGCTGACCAGCGTTTCATAGGTATACTTGGAGGCTGTGTAGGTAACCATTTGTCTTTCCATATCCTTATTGTAGCACCATTTCCTACTCGCCAGTGTAAGCCTTGATTTAAAACTGGAATTCCCTTGGATATACTTCTCCATGCATAATTGGAGTTTCGTTTTGGTGTTGCTTCAAGGATTGAGTGTTTCGGATAATACTTGTACTTGAACACTCTTGCTAGCAGAGTTTGTGGGGATGTGAGTAGTCGCCATGTTTGTTTGGAAACCAGAGCGAGATTGAAGGCTTGTAGTTCACGAAAACCAATTCCTCCTGAAAGCTTCCTTTTAGTGAGTTTGTTCCAAGCTACCCAGGGTATCTTTGTCTTGTCGTTTGTACCTGACCACCAAGACTTGCGGATTACACTTGTAAGGGTGTGGATAATACGTTTTGGGAGTAGGAAGCATTGCATCGTATAGTTTGGCAGAGCTGTAAGGATGGATTTAATGAGAACCTCTCTTCCCGCCATTGACAGGTGTTTTGTGGACCAATGAGTAACCTGTTGTTGGATTCTGTCAACCAGGTATGAGAACATGGAGGTGGTCTTGGCATTAATAAATTCCAGAAGTCCTAAATATTTACCAAACCCCCTATCTGTTGTATACCAGTTTTCAGCTGAGTTTGGGCTTGTGCTTCACTATGAACATTTTTGCCAAACAGAACCGCTGACTTGTT
>OVAV01002172.1:0-11665 GCA_900406375.1 Iberis amara
CGGTACCACAAACCGGTACACTCCAAACTCTTCCATACCGATGTACAGACCGGTGCCATAAACCGTTACGGCTCCAAAACTCCATCTTTTTGCTCCATTTAAGCTCCTTTGATCCACAAACTCGGTTTTCCCACTTCTAACACCTGAAATGATGAAATGCATATGCAAATGCANTAAGCAGAGGAGAAAACAGAAACCCACCACCAGAAGGAAGCATGTGTTCTCAAAGGTTGAGCCACAACACCGTCGGCTGCAAAGCTTGGCACCTGCAAACCACCAACGTCTGCCACCAAAAACCCAAACTCGAGCCAAGCCAACTACTAGATCTAGCCCCTTCTGAACCTAAACCGAGAATATAGCCTAAAGAAAAGCCAGCAAAAAAAATAAAAGGAAAAGCAACAATCAAAATAGAATGTGGCAGGGTGAGAAAAAAGAGCATTTTTAGGATTTTGTTGTTGTTGACTTGTATATGTTTCACCTTTTTTCCGTCTGTTGGATTAATAAACAAGAGAATTACAATATCAAATACAAAAACGACAATTAACACTACATACCGATAAAAGGCCACAAAAAACAGTCACCTAACAAACAACTTCGACCAAAGGACATTTAAGAAGAACGGTCTCTCGACTTGTATATGTTTCACCAAATTAACTTTTTTTCTGTTTATATATAGCATTTTATAATTTTTTATTTTTTATTTTTTATTTTTAATAGACTTTTACAAGGACAACAAATAGAAGAAGTCAAATGAAACAAAAGAATACTAGAAGACTGAAAGTCAAAATGGATGCCAAAAAAATCCAAAAAATGCGAATATAAATTACCACGAACTACCGAACAAATGATTTTTTTTTCATCAAAATGTACTTCAGCATTTATAAATTACAATACAAATCAATATGCATAACTATCAAAGGTAAACATAAAGTAAAGCAAGGATGCTAGTTCCAATTTCACTGTAACTACCATTTAGGAGTTTTCCATTATGATTACTATTCAATTTAATTATTTGGGTTTTTTATTTATAAATAATCTTGAAGTCTTATTTTTTTGCGAGATGTACTTTTGGCGTTTTCCAATCTTCTCTCGTATGAGTTCGACTTTCGTTTCTTTCAGACTTTTTTCATATTATGTGTCGTTTAGAAACCCTTGGTTTGAAATAACAATCTCCGCGATTTTATTCTGAAAGGTAGATTTATTCATTATAAAAGGACTCTTATTCTTTAACTAATTACTTGACTTTATTGGAAGTTAGCCGTTTGTATTGGTTGTATGCTTTCCATCTTTGGTGTCTAGAATGGTTCTCTTTTGGTGCACCAAAGTTTTCGATTGCTTACTTGCCTTTATTTTTTTTCTTCGTTTGTTTTTTTTTAATTTTTTTTCTGTGTATTATTTTTGACTTTCATTGTATCGAACTTTGATTCTTGTTATATCAAACTCTAACTCTTGAATTTGAAGCTTAGAAAATCAAAATTTGTTGGCTTAGTTTGCTTTTTTTTGTTTGCTATAAACTTTTATGTTATTATCAATAATTCATACTACAAAGAAAATAGTAATAATCATGTTCATGGATAATTTACTGTTTTTTGGGTTTGCTTCAAGCTTTTACCAAAAATTATCCTTAACTTTTCAAGGAAATTGTAGTTGTAGGCAATTTTTTTTCTGCTACGTTCATGTTTGATCTTTCAAGTACCCAAAAAAGTAAAATCCATAAACTATCGTTTAGTTTGCTGATCAATAATTTCGATTTTGTGTAGATCGAACCAGAATCTTTGTGACCATTCTATGTTTCAAATTGAGTCATATTCAATTAAACAAAAAATTCAAACAAATAAAACTTATTTAGTTACTTAAGTACTATTAGTCAGCCCACTAAACAAAGTTGTGTCCTCTTCGTCTTCTTCTGCAGCTCTGCTAAACCCTCGCCGTGATAAACCCTAACTCGTTAGCCGTTGCTATGACTGCTCTTACGAATAACAAGAAGAACCAGACAAAGTCACAGACTCCTCCACTGACTAAGCGGAAGAATTTCGATACAACGCGTCCACTTAAGAAGGCGGCGAAATTTCAGAAGCCTCCTTTGAAGAAGCAGAGGAAGGTTATTTCAGAGGAGAAGCTTAAATTTTCAACGGAAGATGTAAAAGAAGAGAATGAACAGTCTGATGAAGTAGACGATTCAGGTTCTGACTTTTTCTCAGATGGTGATGAAGAAGAAATTGATACAGAACCCTTGGGAGATGACTTTCTTGATGGTAGCGATGATGAGGAAGGAGAGGAAGCTTCGGATTCTGACTCGGATGAATCCGATATCGAGAAGAAAGCTAAAGCTATCGATGAAGAATGTAAAATGCAGGAACAAGATGCAAAATCTGAACTCCAAATGAACATTAAGGAAGAACCTGATGAGTTTCAGCTACCAACTCAAAAGGCAAATTTTCTTAAGCTTTATCATGAAATTGTTCATTTTCTGGCTATAGTTTTGTGGAAATTACACAAATCAATTTCAAGTTATTTGTCTAATCGTTGGTTTTATTCTACATTGTTTAGGAACTTGAAGAAGAGGCACGTAGGCCACCAGATCTTCCTAGCTTGAAAACGAGGATAGAAGAGAGTGAGTGATATTTCCAATTTTTTTCTTCTTTATGATTCATTGTGTAATATTATTATCAGAATTCGTTTGGATCTCCTAACTACCTTCATTGTTCTTAGTTTAATGGTACTTTATATGTTTTTCAGTTGTTAGAATCCTGTCGAATTTTAAGGCTTTAAGACCAGAAGGAGCCAAGAGAAAAGATTATGTTCAACAGCTTAAAGCTGATCTTGGTTCTTATTATGGCTATAATGAATTTCTTATTGGAACTTTGGTTGAGGTTATTCCCTAGACTCTGGCTTCACTTTTTACGCTGACTTTTGTTCTCTTTGATGATTTGATCTCAAGCTATGTCTACTTCTCCCATGTGGTGAATTGGTATCCTTTGGCAGATGTTTCCTGTTGTTGAACTCATGAGACTCATCGAAGCTTTTGAAAAGAAAAGACCTACATCTATACGTACAAACACGCTTAAGGTTAGATTGGTTATACACAGTAGTATCTAGAAATAAGTATTTCTCGACGGTAAAGGTATGTAATTTTGCGGTAATGATTGTTTTGGTTAGACTCGGAGACGGGATCTGGCTGACGTACTTTTGAACAGAGGAGTTAACTTAGACCCATTAAGCAAGTGGTCAAAAGTAAGTAGTGTTTGCATATTTTCTTCCTTTTGATCGGCAAGTCCTATTTGTGAACCATTTGTTATGAATCATGTCATAATAATTGTAGGTTGGACTTGTCGTTTATGATTCACAAGTTCCAATTGGTGCAACTCCTGAATACTTGGCTGGTTTCTATATGGTATAGATCCTTTTGTTCTTCCTCCTCAAACTTTATTAGTATTCTTAATTGTTCTCTTAAATATGTTCTTGGTACATTTGCAGTTGCAAAGTGCTAGTTCTTTTTTACCAGTGATGGCTCTTGCTCCTCAAGAGAAAGAGCTGGTTGTTGACATGGCGTAAGTTATTATCTTACATCACTTAACTGTATTTTTGTTTAAATCTAAGGCAACCATATAAATGTTGCCCAAGTAGTACCTGAAGTTGATTTAAAGAGCACTTCAAATGGATAAACCAATTTGGCTGCGCCATTATGTGATGCATCTAGTTTACTGTATATAACAAAGTTTTATACTCTTGTAGTGCTGCGCCTGGGGGTAAGACAACTTATGTTGCCGCCCTAATGAAAAATACTGGTATGCTTGCATTGTTTCCTTTTCCTCATAACCGCATTTTTGTATATTTAGTTGGTTATCTTAAAGTTATAATGGTAATACAACCAGGCATAATATATGCAAATGAGATGAAAGTACCTAGACTAAAGTCACTTTCTGCAAATCTGCATCGCATGGGGGTGACAAATACCATAGTTTGTAACTATGATGGAAGAGAGGTTAGCTACTTCAGCGTTTATTCTTCTATTGATAATACATGCTTGAAGATATTAAGTTCTGCAAACTGATTATTGACCATGAGCTCTACCAAACTATATCCTATGAAGGAACTATGTTTTAAGGACATCTTTTTTCCCATTTCATTTCCTGATTATATCTCATTTTCTTATCCTTTCAGCTACCCAAGGTTTTAGGTCAGAACTCAGTGGATAGAGTATTGTTGGATGCTCCTTGCAGTGGAACTGGAGTAAGAAGCTTTTGATTGCACACTTATAGTATCTTAGGTTTTTTTTCCTCTCTTCGCAGTTTAATGTTCTCTTCTACGCAATGCAGGTTATATCAAAAGATGAATCAGTTAAAACTTCCAAAAGTGCTGATGACATAGAGAAATTTGCTCAATTGCAAAAGGTATGGTTGTGCCTTACCTTTCTTTACATTTCCATTCATATATTACGGTGAGGAGAGCTTGAGGCTTGCAATGCTAACCATATTCTCTATTTTTTCGCTCATAGCAACTTATACTTGCTGCAATTGATTTGGTGGATGCCAATTCTAAAACCGGTGGCTATGTAGTTTACTCAACATGCTCGATTATGATTCCTGAGGTTAGTTAAACATTACTTTTTTTTTTCCAACTTTTTCCAGCACTTTCGTGTTAATGTCAAGACTTAATTTATAGAACAAAAATAATGCAGAACGAAGCTGTAATCGACTATGCGCTGAAAAAGAGGGATGTCAAACTTGTTCCTTGTGGACTTGATTTTGGCCAACCGGGGTAATATTCATTTTCATTTGCATTTGCATTTGCATTTGCATAGGAATATTTCACCATTCTTGTGTAAACACAATTATATTACTTTGTGTAAACAGATTTGTTAGGTTTAGAGAAAACCTGTTCAACCCTTCTTTAGAGAAGACTAGACGTTTCTATCCTCATGTACACAACATGGACGGGTTCTTTGTGGCAAAGGTATGTCGTATATATACTTGGGTTAGCAGGAATATATGTTTTATGAAACATCAATAGTGATCAAACAGGAAGGTATTTCTTATTTTTCCTTCATGCAGTTGAAGAAGATGAGCAATGCTAATCAGGCTTCAGAAGGTAATAAGCTGGTTGAAACAACAGAGCAAGCTCAAGTGTCTAGTGATGATGAGGCTGAGGCCACTGAGAAGGTCAAGAAGCCTTTTGCTGTCAGTAGGAAACCCAAGCAAGAGAGTAACACTAAAGAAAATAAAAACAAACACAGAGTTCCAAGTTCAAAAGAGAACAACAAAGGCAAAAAGAATAAAGAGTTGAACACCGAAAATGGTAATGTTGAAGAACCCAGGAAGCAAAAGAAGAAGAGATCACAATGGAAGACTGAAATTGCTCAAGCTAGGTAAAAGTTTTTTTTTAGTTTTTCCATGGCAGAACAAAACCTTTTGTACACTTTGTTGAGTCATGTCCATTTTTCATAAATGGGTTAAATATCTTGCAGGGAAGAGAAAAGAGAAGCAGTGAGATTGAACTCTAAAGAGAATGGGAGAAGATTAGGTTCTTGATGTATGTTGGAGTCCAAAACTGAGTGCAATAAAAAATCAAGTGTTTTGGTTCTTGGGGAAGGAAACAAGAAAGGTGGCTTCATTGGCTGAAGCTAAGGCACTACTAAAGTATACATGGGAAAAGAAAGTGACATTCAATCTTGTCTTGTGGCCTCCGTGAACAAGTTACATGTTTGACAAAAATTTTGGATCAATCTCATCAAGATAGTTGTGTGTATTTGTTTCCTTGTTCTTTTTGTATTTTTATAATATGGGATTATAGATTGATAAATCAAAATGAGTCCCTACTTTGTCTTAAAAGTGATTATAAATTTATCTGATTACAGCAACTGCTTTATAGTCCATGACACAACACAAAGCTGTTCATTGTTAGGCAGAGATTTCTTCATTACAACTGTTTGTAACACTTATAGGCGGCAACCACAGAAGCAGCAGCACAGACAACAGCAAGTGCTGCATATGTATCTTCTCTCTCCCAGCTTTCTAACCATGTTGGTATTGTGCAAACCTTCCTTGTTGAAGATCCTTTGTCACTACTTATCCTAAAGAATGTCTTCTCTGCAATTTTTCTTCCTGGTGTAAGCTTCTCAGTAATGTTTTCACTTTCAAGTTGATTATCTTCCAGAGACAACATCAGAGATGTGTCATCTTGACAACACGATAAGTTGTTCCCATTTTGTTTGCAACAAACATTAGGTTCTGCGGCTTGTGACTGGCAACAGAAAACATCAGATGATTCCTGAGTCGCTTTCCCATGGTTCTTTACCATATGGACTGCACCATTTAGCTGTAACCGTCGTTCTTGAGATTTCTTCTGATCTTCTTCTGATAAACCCATTTCACCCCTGAAAATTTGAAATAGTTACTAATTACCAGGTAATATAGAACTGTGAGGCCGAGAAAATTTGAACTTACCTCCATAGCCAGTCTACAATCTCGCCTTTGTTGATGTGCTGCTCCAAGAGAACAGGTACATCATCTGGTTGCACATACCCATACCTTGATACAACACATATCAATCATCAAGTCAAAAATAGTAGACGACTGATTCGGACAATGATGAATGTATCCCCAAACCGGTCAATAAATATGAGATTTCTTACTCACCAGTGTCCTGTGACTTTCCTGTGGATCTTTGATTGGTAGATGATAACGTTTCCAGCGTATTTGTGACCACCTATGTGAGAACATGGGCTAACCGACACTTTACCTTGAAGACCATGCAACTCAAGTTCTTCTCTGAATCTACTAACTAATGACGGCCCACAGACTCCACATCGTCGGTCACGGGATCCATGGGAACATACAAAGACATATGAGCCTTTTAGCAATTCAGGATTTCCAGGCAGCCATTCAACATCCTTCACAAGCACCTCTTCCACAAATGTTTCCACATCAAAATGAGTCAACCTTCTGCAATTTTGTTGTGTTGAAACTGTTAAAAAAAAGTCCCAACTGTTGGAAAACAAGATCAAGTAACTACAAGCACTTTGACCCTTACCTATATCTGATCATGTCAGGGAAGATTAGAACATCACCATTGGATGTCTCTGTTCCATCATGGCCCTCACAAATTGTGAGACGTGTCTACAGACCAATGGCGAGAAAAGAATAACGTCAAAGATCATAAGAACCCATACAGTAAGGCCTCTTCGTTGGACTAATCAACCCATTAACATACATCTAAGACACCATTTCCACTTAAATTCACCAATGACATAAGCATATAAGAAGAGTAAATCCACTGCCAATAAAGCTCAAAAGTAGAGTTCAATAATCCCAATTGAAGCATATAGACAATTGATTATGTTGTTACCCACGAAATCTTGCCAAAAATAGACAATTTCCCTTATCTGACCTAATCCCAAATCCTAACAGTCCAGAGAAAAAGAATGATTTATGATCTTAAACAGATACTTTAACTAAGCCATAACAACAGAAATACAAGTGCTTTTTGCTCATTTGGGAGTCTAGAAATGGACCATAAAACTCCCAGAATGAGTCAAATAAGCTCGAATCACAAACCCATTGATCAGGCCTAAACTAATGAGAATCAAACCCTTTCCATTAGACGAAGATGGAATCAGAAATTGATAAGTAAAGAAAACTCACCTCCTTCTTCATGCTACCTTTCCTGGCGGATACGGCCGCAGAGAGTAGCCTAGGCAATCGATCGAACTCAGCCGCTTCGATCCTGGCAGGCCAAACGGAGGGCTTTTTGTAGCACAAGAAAACATGTCTCTCGTAAAACTGTACTGTTCCAGCGAGTTGCTCCAATCTGAAATCGGGACGAGCGAATCCGAAATCAGCGTCACTAATGCTCTCTCCACCGCCTCCACTGAGTAAGCTCTCACTCTGAAAACTCCCGGAGCGAGAAGTGGGTTCACCCAGAAAGTTATCGAGATAATCGGACACAGCGACCGGAGAAGAAGCCGACGATGGATTGTTAGTAAATGATAAAGGGTCATCTCTTTCTCTTCCACTACCCATTTCCAAAAATTCACACCAAGTTCGAAGCTTTTAGTAAATCGTAACTGAACCTCTCTAGAGGAAGAAGAAGTGAAAGTTTCAGTCTTTCTCTACTGAAATGTTCCAAGCAGCTGGCACAGTCGGGTTTAGGTTCGGTTAATTCCAATTTCGGGTTATTAGGTTCGATTATTTAGAATTTAAATAGAAATTGAGTAGATTTTGGTTTAGGTTCGGACTGGATTTTATTTTTTTACCAAAATTAGATATGAAATAGAAAAAAGAATTTGTTAGAGGTTTTAGAGTAACTAGGCCAATACCCGTGCTACGCACGGGTTTATGTTTTAAAATTATTTTAATAATTTTTTTGAGTATAATAATATCTTATATTTACATGTTATTTTTTATGAACCAAACAAGTAAGTTACATATGAAAATATGTTTTATTTGTTGCATAATAATATATCTATGTTTTTCTACGGTTTTATTGGTTGTCACCCTATTTTCAAATTTGAAAAATATTATTATACTACTAATTTTGTCTCTTTTGACTTATTCAAGAAAAATTAAAATAAAACATTTTTCAATAGGTGATGTTAGTGCATATATAGACTGAAATTAGATTTACATATGCTTTAAAAGATTGAGAACAACATGTCAAAGTTAGAAATTATATGGAAGTACACATGACATACTCCCATTTATCCATGTGTCACATTGATCGTGACTTTTCTCTTTTACTCAGACTATGATTTTTTCTATTTTAAAGATATTCTTAAATCCAAAAGAGTTGTTCTTGGGATCATGACTATTATGACCAACACAAATTGGTGTCTTTCCAACGTCTTAGGCATGCCAGATGACAAAATAGTGTCGGTAACACAAAATTTAAGTGTACATTACGCGTAAGTCATATCACAATTGACTACACTATGCTCAAAGTAGAGTCAATGGCAACTGAAAGTATTAAGTATAGTTATTATTATAACTCTTCTACTACTGAATTATAAGATGCCTTTTAGAAACTGAGTGTTTTTCATAGTCTCAAAAGGAATCAGTGGCTTAATGATAAATGATTTTGGAAAGAGATTAGAGTCGATTTCCGATTTGTATATATTTACAACAAAAAAAATGAATTAGCAGACACATTGTTAATGTGATCTTCGAGCCGGCTATATGAAAAACAGTTGTTTTCGACGATATATCTCTTGAGTGTTGTTTTAAATTTTGCATGGAAGAATGAAAAAAGGTCAAGAGTTGTGATTTTAAGTGTTCAAATAACTTATGCATTAATTAAGTAAAAACTTTTAATTAATACTATTTCATACACAATTAGGTTCAATTATACATGCCTTTTCATATGTATTGTAATCGTTATTATATTTGAAGCTTTAGCACTATGTAAATCGTTGATACGGTTTAATAATCATCTCACATATTAAATTGAAGCCAACATAGCATAAGCACGTCACACTCTTCTAATAACAGTATTTTAAAGGTAAAAAATAGGCATAGACTTTTGGTTCTTGTTCTGGCTTCGGAAATTATCGTATATGCACATTATTAGCAAGTTAGAAGATCATGTTTACCCTTTTTGGCCACATTGACTTTCTGCAGAACCATATACACATCAAATATATGAGTTAACAAGTAGTAACATCAGGTTTTCCCAAAGTTAATCGCAACACCTTCCACCAAACCATTAAGAAAATATACACTACTCTCAACAGAAGCTCACTTAAAATTGGCTAGCATTAGTGAAATAGTAAAATTAGAAGACTCTGAATTCTCAAGAAACCCTCACTTATACTATTTGTTATTCATTGTAGGGCTCAAAGGATACAAAATGGGAGAAAAAAAAAAACAAATTATTCACCTAGTTGTGTGTGGTAGTTTCAAATATAAATGGTTCCAAAATGCAAACTTAGTAGAATCTTGTAACACCACAACCTATATGTTTAGCTATTTAAAGATTTAGAACATAGATATTCATGTATCTATCACATTTATGGTCTCAATCCTTCTTATTACTACTCCCACATAGATCTATCAGCCTCGCGGTATTGGCTAACACCATAGAACCGGCCTACGCAAAAAAATTTGCTATAAATTGGTATCTCCAAGATTTGATGAAAAATTACCTCCGAGAGACACTCCAAGAGAAATTTACAGAATCCCTGGTGAAGTGGAACAACTCCAAGTCGCTCAGAGCTAGAAAGAGAAGGTGGATCAAATCGGTACCGAAATTCATCGTTTCTTCCAAGTTCAACTCTTTGCTATACATGAAGTTAATCATAGCCTTAAATACTTCTCGTGGTACATTTGTTAAGTGAATCGTTGACGAATGACTTTCACTCATCATATTTGTAAACATCTGGATGTTCATTAAGAATAAATGAAAAAATTGGGATCAAATTTTTCATGCAAATCAGAGTTGCAACCATAAGAGAGAGTTTCTCACCTTTGCTAATGCGACACTCCAAAGACTACGAATTACTTTTTGAAATTGGAGAGTGAGACCATAGTCACAACGATGAATTTTTACACCACTATACTCATCGGTTGAGTACATGATTTCCAACTTCCACACATCAGCCGGGAAAGCAGTTGGGAACATAAAACCAGATAGAGGGCGAGAAATAGGACAGAAGAGTGACTTTTTTGCATGGGTTAAATGCTTCATTGCTTAGTTCTATGCGGTCTATGTTTTCTTTACACTGTCTCACTAATGGCATCACTTCAAAAGTAGAGCATAAATCCCACAATGAAGCAAGATCTGATTGAAAAAGCAAACAAAGTAAATAAGTATTAATAGATGACGAATTTTCAGCTCATAATTTTTTATATAATAACTCGAGCATCACCTGACTATGACTGTATGTCCTTCTATTGACATTTGGGGAATGATAAAGAAACCCGTTCTCTTTTCCACAACCAGACTCTTCTCGAAGAGCATGGCTGACCTGTCAAGTTAATCGTTCTATTAACAGGTCGCGCAAGTTTCTTTCTCGCTTCTTCTCTTAATAAATTTGATTTATTTGGAGTCTCGCATTGTTTTTTTAAATTAAATATGTTGGTAAGTAAATGTAGTTAGTAATTCGAGAATGTAACTAATATCTCTTTTCATTCTTACAAGTTTTAAGTTATGATGTATTATTATTACTAGGCCAATACCCGTGCTAGGCACAGATTTATATTTTAAATTCTTTTTTAATAATTATTTAGATTAATAATATCTCACATATACATGTTATTTTATTATTTTTTTATGAACCAAACAAATATAGTTAAATATGAAACTATTTTTTTCTTTTGTTGCATAGTAATGATATTTATATATTATTATTTTTTACGTTCTATTGGTTATCTGAAAAATATTATTACGACAAAAGAAGCTTTGGCATAGCCACTGAAAATTTATAGGATTAGATGAATACATTAAAGAAATCTGAGAGCTAAAATGTGGAGGAGAGTACACTGAACTCACCACCTTGGCCACCAGTAGCAAATCCAGATCAAACATACGAGGACGAAGACTGCAATTTCGGGTCTAGTGAATGGGTTGACAAGGTAATGTGAAATCATAGGCAAGATGAGATAAAAAGAATATAATAGTCTTTGGGGAAAAGTGCAACACCCCAACCGTGTTGATAAAACTCGGCCTTATC
>OVAV01002173.1:1077-11661 GCA_900406375.1 Iberis amara
AAAATAAGCACACCATTGACATGCTCAAAGTTATTTGAGAATTAACCTACAATACAAACAGATAAATACAAAAGGACTCGAAACAACAAAAAGCACGGTAGAAGAGCTGGATTGAGCATCCGTGATTACGGAACGACGTCTTCTCCTATAGCGGATTATAGACTATCTCACGATTAAAACCATCGAATGCTTGTCCGGTAGATATGAACCAGTGTACCATGTACCACCCTAAACACTAATCTTTCGGAACCGGCAGAGTCAACAGACTCGGTAAGCCTCGATGAAGATCTGCTTTCCTGTGGTTAGAAAAATAATTGTAGAAAACATTATTTTGTAGTGAAATGTAAGTCAAGTTTTTACCAGTAAAGCGTTTTATATATAAAAATAAAAATAAAAATAAAAATATGTCATCATATTTCTATTTATGTCTCAAAATAGTTTTACTTTTAATGCCACTCAAGTTGTTAAATAAAAGAGAGTAAAAAAAAAAAAGCAAAGTACAGTGTAGATTACTCACAGAGCAGTGAAGAAGCAGCCACCTGAAAAATATTAAAATAAAAAGAAAGAGAGAGAGTGACCCACAACCGCAGCACCATTACCATCTTCAACCCTAACTCCGATTTCTCTCTCTCTCAAGCTTTCTATGAAAAGCGTCGGAAAATGGGCAAATTCATGAGGAAGACCAAAATTGATGGAGAATCTTTAGCTTCGATGGATGTTTCTCCTTCTTCTCTTGGTGTTCTTACTCGAGCTAAGTCTTTAGCTCTTCAACGCGTCCTTCAAAAACCCCCATCTTCTTCTTCCTCTCCCTCTCTACCGACTTCTCCGATTCCTACTTCGCCGTCCAAAAAGAAACAGAAACAGCAGATGACGGATTGTGGTAGCTCTTATCTTCAGCTCCGGAGTCGTCGGCTTCAGAAGAAGTCTCCAATTGTCATGATTCGTTCCACCAAACGGAGAAATCAGCAGCGGAGCAAAGAGACATGCGACCGAAACCCTAACCCTAATTCCCAAAAGGTTGATCCTTTTGTTGATGGGTCTAGGTCTGATTCGGTTGCTGAGAGTACTGTGAGTGGAAAATACAAAGCGGGTTTGATTGGAGCGAAGGAATTAAATAGTGAAATCAACAAAGATCCATGTGTTGAAACTTCGTCTGGGGAAAATTTCTTGGAGCTTGAAGGCAATGAAAGGTACAATTTTTATATTCTTATTCCTTTAATTTTCCCCCAAATTTCATCCTTTCGAATTCAACCTACTCTTTGAACCTATGGAATTTGATTTGTATAACGCCATGGAAGATGAATCTGTTCAGTTCCTGAGGAAAGTTGTGGTATTGAATTTGGATTACCGTTGGTAATTTGAAATCAGGACACAAATTTCTTCCAGTTTCTTAAACTGATTCTGGCTTTTTGCGAATTGAAATTTTAACGTTTTTTAACCTTGTGTATAATATGATGCCATCTTTTCTTTATCTGACACCACCAGAGTCTTCTTCTCTCTGTTTCCGGGAAAATCTATAAATAAATTATATTAATCAATGTCTTTATTTCTTTCCTCTCTTCTTATAAAACTAAGAAGGTGATGGTGACAAGTAGATCAGATTTTGTTAGCAATAGACAATAAATTTTGAGAGCATTGAAAGCATTTTATGAAGTGAAATGAAAGTAACACATTGATTACTTACTCTCCAGCTTCAACAGGACTACAAGAGAATCCACACCATGTAGTTGCATAAGGAAGCATGAAATCATTACAAGCCCCGGATCGTCTACAAAGCTTAACAATCGGTTAAGCGAAAGCAACCCGAAAGAAGAGAGTTTAGTAGGAAGCCATCGTCACCTACCAACTACACCAGAAATGGATGAGTTTTTCTCAGGACCTGAAGAAGAACAACAAAAGCAATTCATTGAAAAGTATGAGTTTCCCTATTGATATGTTCTGTTCTGTTATGCAGTGAATAACTCTGTCTCTAATGGTTTCCTTCAATTCTCTTTCAGGTACAACTTTGATCCAGTGAACGAACAACCACTACCAGGACGGTTTGAATGGAAGAAGGTAGATGATTAGAAAACTAAAAAGGGGGGTTTGGGTTAATAGTTAATACAGAATATATTAACTTCTTTTCCTGCTAATTATCACTTTGATCTGTTTCTTAACTTTTCCAACATGTAAAGAAGTTAGGATAAAAAAACAACCCATGTAGTGTTTTTGAAATTGTTGTTTGTAACATAAATGGCTGAAAAGGGGTTTGTGTAACACATAAATGATACCAATCCTTTTTATGCCTTAACAGAGAGATCACCTTTAGTACTAGTACTAAAACCATAAGAGAAGGTGTTTAGGGTTCAAAGTTCTTTCAATTATAGGACACTGCATTCTCTCTGATGAATCTATGTCCTGTAATCTATATCCTATTGTGTGTATACATTGTACTCTTTCAAATAAAGACTTATCCTTCTCTGTCTTGATCTTAAGTTGTTGTTCTTATCATCATCATCATAATGGTCCATATATGTTGTGGTCTTGAGACATATAACATCACATAGACAAATGTATTCTGATAATAGTGGTTTTTTGTTTTGTATGTCTTCTCGCTAAAATCAAAAGTGTTGGAAAGATTCTCTCTTTATATCACTCTTGTGTGTTTGTTTGTTGTATCCAATTGTACTTTCCACTTTGTGATTTGTGCCCACTATTATTTAATTCCTGCCCACTACATTATCATCATCATCGTGTTATCTTTTGATCTATCATAGAAACTTCTTTTGCTTCTGTCGTGTGGTTGAATTGATTAGAGTCTTAAGACGACGTCGTTTGCATAGTTTCTAACAACCACAAATTCAATTTATTGGTCTGAAAGTTACCACAACACTTGAGAAACAGTCCAAAACACATTCAAACAACAAAGGACAAAAGGGAGAGACATGGAGATTTGTCTTCTCATAAGACTTAAATCTATCTCTCTCTATACACATAAGAAATATGGGAGTAGTAGTGCTCAGCAAAAATAAGAAAGAAGACTAGTCTGATTTGGTGTAGATACGAATCCCAACAGCTAAACTGAGAATGGCAAGTGGTACAAGGAACTGGAGGATCTTAATTATGAACTCAGAGGTTTTGTCTTGATTGTAATGAGGTTGTTTAGGAGGTGTGTATTTGGTTTTCTTTGGGATTGTTGTTGGATCAATCTCTCCTACATAATACTGCTCCATCATTTCTCTTGCGCTCTCACTATGACCAACATCTTCAAAATCATCTGTTGCATCCTTACCTAAAAGGATAAGAAGGATTCACAGCCTATAAATTGATCTACACTAAGTGGATTTGGTGTTTAAGCATCACAACAATAAGCTTGGAAATGGTTGTGTATATATAAAGACCTGTTGAAGACAAGAGAACTTCATCACCACCTGGATGGTCTTCAAGGAACTTGGTCACATTGTACACCTGCAAAGAGAAGGATACGTGACACAAAATGGTCTATCAGCAACCATGTTTAGAAATAGATTTGTGGTTTTCCGAATTTGAAAAAGGTTATGTTCATGTACATAGCAAAACATGTTGCTCCAAATAAACTCCGAAAAAACATGAACCAACTGAAAATAACAGAAACTACTTAAGGAACAACACAGCAAAAAGGTTTAAAGTTTCCAACTTTTTTATGCTCTTTTTAAAGGAGATGATCTAAAGATTCAGAAACCTATCAACGCAAGATACAAGCTTCACTATAAAAAGGATGAATCTACAGATGCCTTAACAAGGTCTTTACAAACGAAAAATTCGATCTTCAGGCACAACTAGTGATCGAGAAGTGTCAGTAAACCATACCAAGAGAATCAATGAAGAAGAAATCCAAAATACTTGTTTGGTAATTACAAGGAAGAAGAAGAAGAAGAACTATTTCTAAATATAGTCCAATTGATAAATAGATCAAAGAACTGAAGATATTGTGAGACTTCAAAAGCTTAATCTCATGCAAACTCCAAAAAGGAGAAGCTTTTAAGCACAAGATCCCTAATTTAAGTGGTGATAAATGATAATAAGGAGAAAGAAGAAAGAAACCTTTCCGTTGATGACAATCCAACAGTCATGAGCTTGATTGTGGCTTGAAACTTCTGAAAGAGTGAAGATCTTTGCTTCCTCCCCCATTGTTTGATTCTTCTCTTAACCAGACTGAGATTTATTTAAAGCTGAAAACTTTATACGAGAGCAAGAGCGAGAGAGAAAGAGAGTTGTTGGGTTCAGACCGAACTTGACCAATCCGTTGGAATTCCGGTTTAGCTTGGTTCCGAACACGAAGGAATCAGAGTATTGTGAATACCGGTTTTGCGAAATTGGATTCTGAATTTACCCTCTTACAATTCTCTTTAACTAGTTTCTACTCTACTGTTCTTATAGTTTGGTATTTTTCTTACCGATTTTGGAATCTTAAACCGATTGGTTCATTGGTTTAATTTAGTTGCTATTCCCGGTAGGTGGGTGGGGTTGGTGGTAGTGTATATTTTTCGGTTGTGCTCCAATTTTGCCTTTTCCATTCAAGATGAGTAGGTGCAATGAACTTTACTTGCTTCTTGCTTAATATGATAATAATATAATTTTGAAATTACCATAGTATAATAATCTTAAAATTTAAAATAGCATGACCAACCTATTTTGTACAAGTAATGCGGTTTTATGTGAATCTTAAACTATGTAGGATTCATAAATTAATTTACATAAACAATGAGACTAAACTGTAAGGAAGCTATACGTTCGGGGCAGTTTTTAATATATTGATTTATTGGGTACGTCACGTAATATTCGGTAAGTTTCAACTCCTTATTTTTATTTTTACTTCCGTCCCATAAAACTCAAAAACACTACTTTGCAAGTCAGTTAGAGATTCAAGAGAAGTTTCTTCGAATATCGATTCTTGTTCGTCATCTAATTTGATATCTCTTAGGAATTTTAGTTTCGATTAGTGTTCTTCGTCAATGGATGCTGCAATAGTTAGTTCGGCTGGAGGGTAACTGGCAATGCTCAGTGAGCTTCATCCTTCCTTGAAGCTTCATCCGCTCTCTTATCTCAACAATTTGGTTGACCAATTCTGGTCCGAGATCTCCACTAGTGTCCCTATCATGTAATTCTCTTTTAACTTTCTTTTAATGGTTTGCGAGTTAGGATTTTGTTCCCCCTTGATCTGTTATGCTTTTAGGAAAACTTGAGAGAAGATTCTCGGTTTAGGTATTTAAGCTCAAAAAAAATCTTGGTGAGGGATGGATAATCTATGCAGTGGTTAGGATAAAAATGAAATTGTTTTCTTGACATGACTTGTTGTAGCAAGCTGCAGCAGTGATCCCTATAGGTTATAGATTAGAAATTGATATCTGAATTGAGCAAATCGTTGTTTTTTTTGTTATAAAGTTCTAACTTCAAGTTTTTGTGCTCACATGGCATATGTTTTATGATACTTTAGTTTAAGATCTCTACTGTGATTTGTACTGCTTATGACTCGAGAGACAAATTTGTTTGCAGAGAGAGTTGGTATAAAGATGAAGAATTCGATCTGCATCAAAGGCAGCTTGTTGCTTTGCTGGTCTCTAAGGTGCGATTTAGAGTTTGCTATACTTAAGCGGTGTCTGGTTGCAGATAATAGTGGATTTATGTTGGTGGAGGAAAGAGTGGTTGTACACTTGACGAATTATGGTTATTGTCTTTCTTAAGAGCTAGTGGATGGTGGTGAACACTTTGAGCATGTCCTTCTTCTAATCACGTTATTTGATTGTATTACAATTTATGCTTCTCTTGATGATCATTGAATCGTACCTCAGGTTTTCTATTATCTGGGCGAGCTTAATGATTCGTTGTCCTATGTCCTTGGAGCTGGTCCCCCTATTTGATATTTCAGAGGATACTGATTATGTTCATACGCTTTTAGGTGAGATTGAGAAGCTTATTGCTTTTTACTCTATTTTTTTGTACTTCGGACTGGAGACTCTAGCTAGGGTAACTATTAACTGCATATAAGACAAGATCAAGTCAACTTTACTCAATGCAAGCAAAGCATATAGCTTGCACAACTTATATCTAATTAGTAGACATGTAGCTTGTATGATGAGCTATCTTTTTTTTTCTATGTACTTAAGTAGCATATATAGTATTGTAAGATAGAATAAGAACTGCTGGATGAATGTTTACTCATCAGATGTTTTTGTTGTGTTTTCAGCCAAAGCGATAGATGAATATGCCAGTCTGAGATCAAAGGCAGTCGAGTTAAAAGAGATGGTGGACATTAATCCCATGTTGGAGGCCATTGTTGAAAGAATGCTTGAAAAGTATGGGATTCCCATGAATTTGATGTTATTGTATTCTCAGTGCTTAATTTAGTACTTCTTAATGCATTTGTTCGTACGTGGGTTTTCGTATGCAGATGCAACATTGATGGGAAGTATCAACAGGCCATGAGAATTGCGACAGAATGTCAAAGACTAGATAAGTTAGAGGAAGCCATCACAAAGAGTGATAATTTTGAGGGAACTTTGTCATATTGCATTAATGTTTCTCATTTGTTTGTTAACCGCAGAGAGTATAGACATGAGGTGAGATTGCTGGTCACAGAACCGGATTAAATTAAAGTTCTTTATGATGAGTGATTAGGAAGAATATGGTTTTCTCTCTTTGGGTAAATGATGTGATCATTATCATACTCTATCATCCCAGTACCATATATGTAATATCATTCATGCTAGCATCCTATATGTCTTAGACTGCAACTAAAAATTCTTTACTAATTTCCGTGATACCTCTCCTAGATGTATCAATGCTTGAATGTAAATTTACTTTTTCCTAGGCTATTGTAGGCGATATTAGTTTAGGTAACGTTTGGAAAGGTGATTCAATTCTTTCAGGTGCTAAGTTTACTTGTTAAAGTCTACTAGAAGTTGCCTTCTCCGGATTATTTGAGCATTTTTCAATGCCTCATGTTTCTGGATGAACCACAAGGTGTAGCAAGCATATTGGAGAAACTTCTTCGCTCATAGAGCAAGGATAATGCTTTGTTGGTGTTGCAAATTGCATTTGATATTGTAGAGAATGAGCACCAGGCATTTCTCTTGAGTGTTCGAGATCGTCTTCCAGCTCCCAAAACACGTAAGGTGTTGAAATTACTCCTGGTCAGAGTGAAAACCCTTTGGCAAATATTCAGATGACAGATGGAACTCCATCTCAAACAGTTGTGCATTAGACCGATCCTGTTGATGCTACATATGCTGAGAGGCTAAAAAAGGTTAAGGGAATTTTATCAGGAGGGACATCTATTCAGCTGACGCTTCAGTTCTTTACAGCCACAACAAGTAAGTGACTTTTGAAGTTTTGAAGTAGTTATATGCTTCATTGATAACATGTCTTTCTGTAGATCAGACCTCTTGATACTGAAGACAATCAAACAATCTGTCGAGATGCGGAATAGTGTTTTCCACAATGCTACAATATATGCTAATGCAATTATGCATGCGGGAACTACAGTGAATACTTTTCCTAGAGAGAATTTGGTAAATTTTTACTCCTGTTGTATGTTTGGTATGCTCAGCTTTGACTGTGCAGCTTACTAGCTCAGTGTATTCAACTTTTTTCTTATAAAATATCAGGATTGGCTAAGCATGGCCACCAATTGGGCTAAGTTTAGTGCTACGGCGAGCTTAGGTGTTATTCACAGAGGTCACCTGCAACAGGGTAGGTCATTGATGGCTGCATACTTGCCACAAGGAGGAGCAAGTGGTGGTGGGAGTCCTTATTCCGAAGGAGGTGCTTTATATGCTCTTGGCCTTATTCATGCTAATCATGGTGAGGGAATCAAACAATTCCTACATGATAGCCTACGCAGTACCAATGTTGAGGTGATTATATAATTTGTTGCTCAATATAGTCTCTCTCAACTCCTCGGTAGCCTCTTTGCTTAGAAAATTAATTTGTATTGCTAAAATATGGATGCAGGTCTTGGCTTGTCATCTCTTGGCACAGCTGATGAAGAGGTATATGATGATGTCAAAAGTGTGTTTTATACTGACAGTGCAGTTGCTGGTGAAGCTGCTGGCATCAGCATGAGTTTATTGTTGGTTGGAACTGGTACTGAAAAAGCAAGTTAGATGCTTGCTTATGCTCATGAGACCCAACATGAGAAGATAATAAGGTAATATAATGTGTGGAGGAAATTCTTGTTGATTAAGGTACTTGGTATTTTGCTTTGGAGTTTTACTAATCAATATCTGGTATGCGTTTCTAGGGGATTAGCTCTAGGCATAGCTCTTACAGTATATGGTAGAGTAGAAGCAGATACTTTGATTGAGCAGATGACAAGAGATCAAGATCCTATCATCCGTTATGGTGGCATGTACGCATTGGCATTGGCTTACAGCGGAACAGCAAACAACAAGGCAATTCGTCAATTGCTACACTTTGTTGTGTATGATGTAAGTGATGATGTTAGAAGGACTGCTGTTTTGGCACTCGGATTTTTCTTGTACTGATCCAGAGCAGGTTAGTCTCTGATGTTCCTTGTACTGTAACCTTCCATCTCTTTAGTGCCTCCATGGCTTTTGTGTTTGCTCCTCACTAATGGATTCTGGGTTTTTTTTATTGTAAACTCCTCGTATTGTATCTCTGCTTTATGAGTCGTACAATCCACGTATTCGCTATGGTGCAACTCTTGCATCAGATGTGGTTGACTTTTTCCGTCAAGGTGCTTTGATTGCAATGGCCATGGTGATGGTCCAAATTAGTGAAGCAAGCGATTCTCGCGTTGGAGCATTTAGGTTAGTATAGATTTGTTCTCGTCAGCATCGGGAAGCAGAGAATATCTTGTAGATTGAGTATTTATGTATGTTTTTGTAGGCGTTAACTTGAGAAGATCATACTCGACAAGCACGAAGATACAATAAGCAAGATGGGAGCGATTCAGGCCTCTGGTATCCTTGATGTTGGTGGTAGGAATGTTACTATAAGACTGCTCTCAAAGACCAAACATGACAAAGTCACTGCTTTTATCGGCCTTGCGGTCTTCAGCCAGTTTTGGTATTGATACCCAGTGATCTATTTCATTAGTTTGGCCTTTTCATCAACCGCTTTCATCAGTTTAAACTATGACCTTAAGGTCCCAAATTTTGAGTTCATGTCACACGCAAAACCATCTTTTATCGAGTACCCAAAACCCACCACTGTTGCTACTACTAATATTGCCGTCAAACTTCCTACGACTGTTCTCTCGACCTCAGTTAAAGCCAGAGCTAGAGCTAAGAAAGAAGCAGAACAGAAAGCTAATGCTGAGAAAACATCCGGTGTGGAAATGTCTGTGAATGAAAATGAATCTGGAAAAGGAAGAGCAACAAGTGAGAAGGAAGGAAATTCAATGCAGGTAATGTTGTGCCTCTTCTGTACATATAAATAGCTTCTGTGATTAATAACCTATTCTGTCTCTTTTGAGTTTTTAGTGGCCATGTTCGTTTACCAGTCACTAGCGGCAGCGATTAAAATTGTGTTTGTTTGTCAGTCGTTGGTCCAGCGACTAATCGCAGCAATTTAATCGCTGCGACTAGCGATTAAAAATTTTAGCTGCCAAATTTTCTAGCGTTTCAAAATAGATTCAGCGGCTGCTAATCGCTGCCGCTAGCGACTGCTAATCGCTGCCGCTAGCGACTGGCAAACGAACATAACCAGCGATTGATAACAGCTGCAGCTAATCGCTGCCGCTAGCGACTGGAAAACGAACAGGATTTCTCTCCATAAACTGTCAGGTTGATAGCACAACAACGGTTGAGAAGAAAGCTGAACCAGAACCATCGTTTGAGATTCTAGTAAACCCAGCCCGAGTCATCCCAGCTTAGGAGAAATACATAAAGTTGCTTGAAGACAGCAGATATGTACTGGTGAAGCAAGCTCCATCGGGTTTTGTTATTCTCAAAGACTTGCGTCAACACAAGCCAGAGGTTCTCTCGTTGACCAATGCACCAGCTTCAACAACTTCTCCTGCAACCGGTGCAGGGCAAGGAACTCCAGCCTCGGTTATGGCTGTAGATGATGAACCACAACCTCCCCATGCTTTTGAATACGCCTCATAATTTTGTTTTAGTTTTTATTAATTTCTGTCAGAAGACATAACAGAGACAAACAGCTAACTGAAGTTTTTCTCCTTTAGAATTGGTTTTAAGTTCAAATACGATTTTGTGTTACTTTCTCATAATATTATTTCAATTTTTACTTGGTAGGCTTTATTAACCCACATTAATATATTTGGGAAAGTTCTATACAATCTGACGTAACTGGTTATTTTTGTGCATCTTAAAAAAATGCATTTGGGTTGAAAGATATTCGAATGTTTGTCCAATATTTGTTTTGACCAGCGTTCTAGATGGATTTTGATGCTTGTTAGACCGTGGATAAACATATAATTTATCAAATTTCTTATATAAGAGAAATATCTTTAGTCAAATGGTTAAAAATTCATATTTGCATATTTTCACTTTGTTATATAGTTGGTTTATGGATTGAACCGATCTAACTATGACAAAAATAAGAAAATATAAATATATATATATATATATATATATATAT
>OVAV01002174.1:0-11661 GCA_900406375.1 Iberis amara
AAATGATATGTACAAATCATGAAATTCAAGTGTTATCATCTATGCCCAATACGACAAAGAGATCAAACAGGTTCATTCCAAGAGACGCGAAGCTCTAACCTAAAGGATGGAGAAGCTACTGCATCCTCCCCACTTTTAATCAAAAGATCTCAACCGAGTCAAAACAGATCAAGAACTTCCTCTGCCGGTCGAGGAAGACAAAAGAGCAACACCACTAATTCCAAAGCTGGATTGATGGACGAAGAATTGAATTTGTCTCCTAATGATATGCGTAGAAAGCTAAAGGGGAAAAGATTAGCAGTTCATGACTCAGAGGATCCTAAAAAAGTAGCAGATGGGCGCTCTAATCTCTCTCTGAGAATTGGAAACGATTGTCCACCACAAAAACAATCCTCTAGAGAACCCATAGCTAAACGGCTGTCATTCTCGAACCAACCTGATCTGAAGAGCACAAGCAGAGGAAAATGGCAAAGGAAGAAACATGACCCACGAACACTTTCGCTCATCCAAGATGCTACAATCTCAAAAAGTTCAGTCATATCACCTGCAAAAAAACGATCCTTTAGTGGTGAAGAACCTGAAGGACAGAAATGCAAAGAGCCAAGAACATCACAATCAAAAAATGATTGCACTATCTCTCCAAAAGATAGTGTCACTAACTACTATCCTCTTGATAATCTGGAACCGTTGGCTACAC
This sequence comes from Iberis amara, assembly GCA_900406375.1. Classification (NCBI taxonomy): domain Eukaryota; kingdom Viridiplantae; phylum Streptophyta; class Magnoliopsida; order Brassicales; family Brassicaceae; genus Iberis; species Iberis amara. The sequence continues at coordinate 698 of OVAV01002174.1, forward strand.
CATGTACCAACATTAGGCCCCCTCGATTCCTCGTTCGGAAACGTTCCCAATCGTCCTAGTCTCTGCCTCTATGGCAGCATCTACTCCCCGAGATAGTTTGTCTCCAAAATTAGGTTTGGTGGTTTTTCCTAAACCACCCAAGTCCGATTAAAGCTCTAGCTTGGAACTGTCAAGGTATAGGAACAACCTCGACAGTTCAACACCTCACGGAAATGTGTGGTCAACATTTTCTGGAGTTAATGTTCCTAAGCGAGACCAAAAACAAGAGACATTATCTAGAAGGTATTTTGGGTTTGATGGGGTACTTTGATTTACACAGTGGAACCAGAAGGATTAAGCGAAGGACTAGCTCTAATGTGGAAGGAGTCGGTGGAAGTTAGAGTCCTAGAGTCCTCTAACCGTATTATTGATATGAAAGTTGTGTGGAAAAATAAGGAAGTTTTTATCACATTTGTGTATGGTGATCCGGTCCGAGATAATAGGGACCATGTGTGGGAAAAGTTAATGCGCATAGGAGTCACAAGGCAAGAACCATGGTTGATGGCGGGTGATTTCAACGAAATTATGAACAATGGTGAAAAGGTCGGGGGCATCCTACGGTCGGAAGCCTCCTTTAAACCTTTTAGAACCATGCTGGAAATTTGCGAGATGAACAACCTACCATTCAAAGGTAACATGTACTCATGGTAAGGTTGTAGATATGACGATGTGGTGCATTGTAGATTAGATAGGGTGGTAGCCAATGGTAATTGGTTGTCTCTCTTCCCTCGTTCGAATGTAGTTTATCTAAAAAGAATTGGCTCCGATCATAGTCCTATCCTAATCAACTGCACCGGAAGAGAAACTCAAAGAGGGAAAGGGTTTAAGTTTGACAAAAGGTGGATAACCAAGGAAGGCTTTGAAGAGACAATCAAGAATGGCTGGACATCGGAGAATGAAGGAGCCAGCCTGGAAATTGCAGATCGCAACAGTAATTGTCGAAGATCAATTGCAATTTGGAAAAGATCTAATAAAACCAACTCTGCTATCAAGATTGAGAAACTAAAGAGAGAAATTAATGAATTATCGCATCAACCTAGGTTTGATCCTATAATTCTTCGAAGACTGAACCAGGAACTCCACTCAGCATTGAGAGAGGAAGAGAGCTATTGGTACCAAAAAAGTAGAGTCCAATGGTTAAGTGAAGGGGACCGAAACACCAAGTTCTTTCACGCTGCCACTAAAGCCCGTAGAGGATCAAACCGCATCAGAAGCTTACTTAATGCACAAGGGGAAAAAGTCTTCAAAAATCAGGAATTAGGCTATGTTGCCTCTAACTACTTTGATACTCTCTTCACAAAGTCGAACACATCACTGGAACCTAGCTATTTTGAAGATATAACTAGCAAAGTTACTGATACACAGAATGCTTACCTGACCAAGGAGGTAACTGCAGAAGAAATATATAGTGCAGTCTCAGACATTAATGCGACCAAGGCCCCCGGGCCTGACGGAATTACTGCATTATTTTATCATAACTATTGGGCCACTGTCGGGCCAGCTATGATTGCTATGGTTAAACGGTTCTTTGAACATGGGATATTTGATGTAAGATTAAATCAAACCAATATATGTTTAATCCCTAAAGTTCCGAAAGCAGCAACAATTGCTCAATTTAGGCCCATTAGCCTCTGCAATGTAGCCTACAAGGTTATTGCAAAACTTATGACAAAACGGTTGAGCTCTATACTCCCGTCAGTCATCTCTGAATCTCAATCGGCATTTGTCAAAGGAAGACTCATTACGGACAATATCCTAATAGCACATGAAGCTATTCATGCCTTAAAAACCCGTCTTCCTTGTGCTAGAGACTTTATGGCCATCAAAACGGACATGTCCAAAGCATATGACCGGTTGGAATGGGATTTTGTTAACCATGCTTTACGATCCTTAGGCTTCAATGACAAGTGGATCAAATGGACAATGCTTTGCATATCCTCTCCTACCTACTCGGTACTTGTCAATGGTCAACCACATGGTGATATCCAACCATCTAGAGGCATCCGACAAGGTGATCCATTGTCACCCTTCCTATTCGTCATATGCACCGAAATCCTAGTTCAAAAACTCCAAAAGGCCGAGATTAGCAGTACAATAACCGGAATCAAGATTGCTCCCCAAGCTCGGGCAATCTCTCATCTCCTCTTTGCCGACGACAGTTTATTCTTTTGTCAAGCAAACAATGAAGAACCAAAAGCCCTCTTGGAGATCATCAAAAAGTATAGCTTAGCGTCCGGACAGGAGGTCAATTGTAACAAATCTAGCTTAATTTTCGGGAAGAAAGTTGAGGAGCAGAGAAAACAATATCTCAAGAATCTCCTATCAATATCTAAGGAAGGAGGGGAAGGATTATACTTAGGCCTCCATGAATCGTTTTCAAGATCTCGAGTTAAAATCCTTGCAACATTAAAAGAGAGATTGTCGAAGAAAGTAAACAACTGGCGAACGCGATTCTTGTCTCAAGCCGGGAAGGAGACATTGATTAAGGCGGTTGCCATGGCCCTTCCGAATTACGCGATGTCTTTCTTTAGACTACCCAAGACTATTTGTGACGGCCTTATCTCAATCATGGCTCAGTTTTGGTGGAAGAACAAGGACCAAGGGAATGGTCTCCATTGGACATCTTGGAGGAACATGAGCAAACCAAAGAAGGAAGGTGGCCTCGGTTTTAAGGATCTAGAGGATTTCAACACTGCCTTGTTAGGAAAACAACTATGGAGAATGATCACGGAACCTAACTCCCTCCTTGCGAGAATATACAAGAGTCGCTATTTCGTATCTCTAAACCTGTTTACAGCACCATTGGGGAATAGACCATCATTCGCATGGAGGGGAATATGGTCCTCCCAATCTGTTCTAAAAGAAGGTGCAAGGCTGATTATAGGCTCACGTAACAATGAAGGTATATGGACAGAGCCATGGCTTCCGACATTACCACCTAGACCGCCTAGGACAAGGATACAAAGCCACTTACTACCTAATCGATTAGGAGATCTTCTCCTCCCTAATTCTTCAATCTGGAACATAGACTTGTTACAATCAGTTCTACATCAGGATGATGTCAAACTTGTGTGTGCAGTATACGTTGGTGAGACTAATCAGGAGGACCGATACGTCTGGTCACTCACCAAATGTGGCAAGTATACTGTTAGATCCGGATATTGGACAGCAACGCATCTTGTATCCACTCCGCAAGACAGTGCATTGCCTTATGGACCATCGATCAATCCCCTGTTTGAAGGAATTTGGCGATTGGATACCAGCCCAAAGCTGAAACTTTTCCTTTGTTGCTGTCTATCCAATAATCTTGCTACGGCTGCGGCTCTGAAGTATAGACATCTTAATCAAGACAGTAGATGCCCAATATGTGGTGATGAGAATGAAACCCCCAACCACATTCTCTTCCTATGCCCCTATGCCAGACTTATTTGGTCACTAGCCAATGTGTTTCCTCTACTACCATTACCGCTGGCTCCATCTCTCTTTGAAAATTTTTGGACTTTTCTAAGCGCTAAAGTCACAGGGGAAATGTTGATAAACTCTTACAGGTTAATACCATGGATCCTTTGGAGGCTTTGGAAGGTAAGAAACGAATTCTGTTTCTCGGGAATTGATCTCCCACCACGGAAAGCAATGCAACTAGCGCAAGAGGACTCCAACAACTGGAAAATTGCAGTAGAAGCTAGCAGACAGAAGCCAATTATTCCCCATAAGGCCACCAATGCGATAACTTTCGGCTCAAGTTTGCCATCAACTAGGGAAGAAGATGACAGTAGATTCACATGCTTTATTGATGGTGCTTGGAAGGCGGAAACAGAGGTAAGTGGATTAGGCTGGATAATTTGGAAGGGAACAAGGTACTGGAGCAGCGGTTCCTTGGCTTTACCGACTCAACAGGACGCCTTAAGAACAGAAGCAATGGCCCTCCGATGGGCTCTTGATTGTGTAAGAGCTATGAACATTCGACAGGTTGACTTCAAGACTGATGCACAATTATTGGTCTCTGCAATCCAAGATGTAGGTGGTTGGCCAAGTTTACAACCTCTAAGTTCAGAAATCCAAAAGGCGCTAGCGAACCTGGAGAGTGGATCCATTAGCTTCATACCGAGACAAGACAACCAAGAAGTTGATGCTTTGGCCTCTCATGCCTTTTCTTTACCCCCTTTTGGTTTTAAGTTTTTTGATGTAATCCCTGAATGGATGAAACCTATTATGAAGGTCACTCATCCTAACAGTGTTCTTGAGTAATGTTTGAATGAAAGTATTGAGTTAAAAAAATAGGGACATTCTCAAGAATACCATAAAAGTGGGTGTATTTCAAAAATATCACAAACTCTTAATTTATTTCTAAAATAACATGAAATTGTTTTTTTTCTAAAAATACCATAAATTTGTAATAACTTTAAAACTTCAAATTTAAACCCCAAAAACCAAATTCTACCTCCTTTAAAACTAAACCATAAACTCTATTTATTGAACTCAAACCTAAAAATTTAAATTCTAAACCCTTAAAATTCACTTTCTATTATTGTGGTATTTTTGGAATTTGAACATTTTTAGTGGTATTCCAAAGATTTCCTCAAAAAAATATTGTATACTTTTTTTTATGATGATTAGTTAGAATTTTGCTCTTATTAATTTATGTAATTGATTATTATTATTATCAAATATTGTAATTCATTATTAGAATCATACATGTGGATACCATAACGTTTACGTCAACAATAACTTTTTATGAGTTTTGTTTTTTTTTTTTGGTAGGAAATAGGGAGAAAAAAATTCTCCCCAATCGATTAAATGAAAACTATTAGACTACAACATGTCTAGCAATACCAACACCACTAGCATCAGAAAACAAAACAGGTGAAACAAACTCTGGAATCGAAGCAAAAGCATGAAAACCAAGAGGTAAAGAAAACGCATGGTTAGCTAGCTCATCTGCAAGACGATTAGCTTCCATGTAAACATGAGTAACTCGAACCAACCAGTTCTTCGACAAAAAGCCATAGCACAAGCGTACTAGGAAAGATAGTGGGTGGTGATCCCCAATACCAGATTGAAGAAAACGCACTACTATCTCAGAATCCACCTCAACCTCCAACTGTCTAATCCCTCTCTCCCAAGCCACAAACAAACCATAGTACACACCCCATAACTCCGCAAGTGGAGCTGAACAAATACCAAGATTAACTGCAAAACCCGTTATCCAAAGCCCCTCCGAATCCCGCACAACTCCACCTGCAGTTGCAACTCCGGGGTTCCCACGTGATGCACCATCCGTATTTAGTTTGAACCAGCCCAAGCCTGGTGCTTTCCAGGAGACTATTTGTTGAACTCGTTGTCGGTTTAAGTGTGAATGACGAGATTTAGTATAGGACACCCAGATCTCACGAGCTTTATCTTTGACAAATCGAGTTCTATCCGGACAAGGCCGTAAGTCACCAAACATATTGTCGCATCTCCATTTCCAGCTCCATCATAACGTTGTTGCAAATAATGTAGACCAGCTTGACCCATGAGACAATGATACATCTTTCAGGTTCTTAAATAACCAATTTAGAAGTGGTTCCTCAAAGAATTATTGACGTCGACAATGAGGCACAATACGCGACCAGATACCTGCAATACTTGGGCAATCTCGTAATATATGGAGAATAGATTCCTCACTAGCTTTGCAAATCATACACAAAGACGACGCACAAAGCTTACGACGAAATCTCTCAGAATTTGTCATAATACTTTGATTCGCCACCAACCAAAGAAAGTATCTGATTCTTTCTGTTGCTACCACTGACCAAATACTTGCGAAGAGATCTTTTACACTCGCCTGGGACGTGTTAGCGCGGGTTAAGAATCTATGTGCTGAACGGACAGAGAAATCTCCATTGTTACTTTCTCCCCAAGAAATACGATCCACTGCCCCTGTTACTGTATCAACTACTAAAGCAGAGAGATGTAAGATGGTATTAGGATCCACAAAAGGCCTAATCAAATCCCAAGCCCAACCTTCTCCCACTCTCCATAATTCACGAACCGAACTACCCTCAGCTCCTACCGGTAATACAGTCTGCAAACCATTCAATAGTGGCTCACTGAAGATCCACTTATCAGACCAAAATCGAACCATTCTACCATCACCGATGATCCACTTTAATCCCGGAATAACAACTTGTCTCAGACCAGTAAGCACACTACGCCATAGAGCAGAGTTCGGGCCTCTCTTTTGAAGCCAAGCCGAATCCTGAGCATCACCAACTCTGTATTTACTACGCAGGACTCTTGCCCATAAGCCATCAGTACATTGCAAAAATCTCCAGCCCATTTTAGATAGTAATGCAAGATTCATATCACGTGATTTACGCAAACCCAAACCACCGTCACTCTTATTAGAACAAACCTTATCCCAAGCTACAAGGTGTTGTCGTCTTCTTTCTGGTGAACTCCCCCAGATGAAACTCCTTGTCACTTTATCAAGTTTATCTTGCAACGAACATGGCAAGGCAATAGAAGACATGGTGTGAACTGGAATGGACACTAGTACCGCCTTAGCCAAAGTCACCCGACCTGCGAAGCTTAACGTTGAGCTCTTCCAACCAGCCAATCTAGATGAAACTCTCTCATATAACTCGCCGAAGGTATATTGATTCGCTTATGAAGGATCGAAAGTCCTAAGTACTTGCCTAAATCTCGAGTGACTTTAATCCCACTGACCTCACTGATTCTTCTCTCCAAATCATTCAGAACATTCCCCGAGAAAAAATTTTTAGACTTCTCTAGACTGATCTTTTGACCCGAAGCATTACAAAAACGTTCAAGAACTCCTCTAATAATCCGTATCTGACTCACTGAGGCCTCGGCGAACAAGATTAAGTCATCTGCGAAGCGAATATGAGAGAGAGGAGGGCCACCACGAGATAGGCGAATGGGTTTCCATCGTTTCTCAGCAACTTCTTTTTCGATTAAATGGCATAGTCTCTCCATACAAAGGACAAATAAATATGGAGAAAGCGGGTCCCCTTGACGTAAGCCTCTAGCGGGTTTGAACGGCACGGTTTTTTCACCATTCCATAAGATACTCATTGAAGGACCCTCTACACATTTTCGTATCCAATTGCGCCATTGATCCGGAAGGTTACAAGCTACGAGGCAATCATCTAAAAAATCCCATCTTATCCTGTCATAAGCTTTCTCTAGGTCAAGTTTCAGCAGCATTCAACCCTTCGTACCTTTCTTACGACGCATAGAATGAACCGTCTCTTTCACCACAACTATATTATCCGAACTTAAACGACCAGGTATAAAACTTGATTGAGCAGGACTGATAAGAGTTGTTATAACTCTCTGTAACCGAAGTGTAAGAGTCTTCGTAATGATCTTGAAAAGAACATTACACAAGCTTATTGGTCGAAACTGTTTAATATTCTCTGGCTTCGCAACCTTCCCGATCAACACGACAAGAACATCATTAAGGCCATCTGGTAATTCACCTGTGCTAAAGAAATCCAGCACCAACTTCGAAACTGAAGGCCCAACAATTTCCCAACAATCCTGGTAAAACAAAGGTTGATATCCATCGGGTCCTGGAGCCTTTAGTCTACCCATACTACGTAACGCTCGCTCAATCTCATCTGCCGTAAACGGCAATAACAAACCCCTTTTGTCCTCATCCGTAAGGCAAGCGAAACCCGTATGAGGTAGTCTCTCTACCACGGCATCAACATCACAAAGAGAGTACAATATTTTGTAGTATTCCACTACTAGATTTTCGAGTTCCTGTTTATCCGAAACCCATACTCCATCATCATTTTTCAAGGCACCAATCGAGTTTCTCCGGCGCCGAATAATTGTCGAAGTATGAAAGAATTTGGTGTTCCGATCACCAGAGGATAACCATTTCTCCCTAGACTTCTGACACCAAAGCATCTCTTCCTGCGCCAGAACCAAATCTAACTCCTTAGATAAATCCACTTCCTTCATCAACAAGCTATCACTTGGATTTAAGTCCACCTCTGCCTGAACTTTAGTAAGATCTTTCAAAAGCTTTGCTTTACGCACCATAACATGACCAAATACCTCCTTATTCCAGGTCTTTAATGTTCGCTCCAAGTAACGCAAAGCTAAAGGAGTGGAAACATTAGGATTCCAGGATTGCGAAACAAGCTCACAGAATCCGACATGTAACGTCCAAGCAGCTTCGAATCTAAACGGCCTACGCCGCGGATCCTTAGAACCAATCGGGCACAGCTGAAGGTATAGAGGCGTATGGTCAGAGGCGAGGTACGGGAGATGTGTAACAGTCGCCTCTGGCCACTTCAAACGCGCTTGGCCACAACATAAGACTCGATCAAGTCTTTTGGCAATATACGTACTCTCCGTTCTCCCTCTTCTCCAAGTGTATCGGTTCCCTATAAATCCCATATCGATCAACAGAGAATCACTAATCCATTGCCCAAAGGATATAGAATCAGATGAAAGTCGACCACTACCCCCGACTCTCTCATCAACTCAGACTATTGAGTTAAAATCCCCACCAACGAACACCGGATTCTGAATAGCTCGAATCACCTCCTTTAACTCCTCCCATAGATTACTTCTACGAGTAGCTGACGGTGCAGTGTAAACCACTATCAAGTGAAACACCTCCTCCCCATTAATGATTTTCGCATGAATAAATTGACTAGATGAATGTTCAATTGTTACATCACCTATTTTTGATCTCCATAGTAACCAAATCCCCCCGCTTTGGCCTATAGCATCAAGTCGGAATGACTGATCAAATCCCAAACCACAACATATTCTACTCGCCGAATCTCCTCCTGCATGAGTCTCAAAAACTGCAAGGATATCCGTCGTAAAACGCTTCAACAGATATCGAACAGACCGTCTAAAAGTGGGTTTATTTGCTCCCCGGCAATTCCACTTTATGCAATTCATCATTAAATAATCAAATAGTCTCCGAATCACCGGGGCTAAATATTAAGCAGATGGCGGATCCACCTCCCCTAATGGTGGAATCCGTTGCGTATCCATCGCGCTACTTCCATTCTCCTCAACAACAATACAAGTAGCTTCTCGTGTGTGGTTAGCCATAAACTGACCAACTTGCTCCCCACTCTTCTCTACACCAAACGCCCACCTTCACGACTCAATGGAACATTTTCTACTCTCAATCTCTTACCAGACTTAGATAACTCCCTCTCTCCTTTAGCCACTCCGAAAACTAATCCCCGACTTGGCTTATTCGATGAGTTGCGGGCTCCTAACTTGTCTGCTTGTTTACGGACTGCATTGCCTTTCAACTTAGGTCCTTGTGCCCCCATTCATACGGCTCCCCGACGCTCCAAAACTAATTTTCTCAATAATCTGAGAGCTACCACCGATATTATTCAAAACTGCAGGTACTTGGTTCTCTTTATTCTCCCATGTCCCAACTTTTTCCTTCCTCTTCTCATTAGGACCAGAGATCTTTTCCAAAGCACCAAACCTGTTCACCACTTCTACCACTGCCCGCTCATTAAACTGTGGTCCCCCCGAGTACTGCTTACGAATTGGAGCATTAAGCTCATCACCAGAGTTAGTATTAGTTACTCCAAACTGCTGCACCTTTGACCCTTGTCTTCGTACCATTGTAAAACCATCTTTCTCCGTCGTCTTTCCAGCCACTGTCAGGGGAGTCTTTTCTACTACCTTGCTCGCTTGTTTCTCCTCCATCTCCCGAGGGCAGCTATGCAACATATGTCCATGTAACCCACATCGAGTACAAATGTTTGTCAACCCTTCATACGTTACAAAGTAGCGCTCTCCATTGATCAATATTGTTCCCTTTAAGGGTGACTTCAAATCTACTTCTACACACACACGAGCAAAACGAGCTCTTTCCACAATACGAGTCGTCATATCCACCTTCACTGGCTTCCCCACACTCTTCGCTATACCCATCAAAATAGCTCTATGGTATAGATTCAATGGAATATTCATCAACCGTATCCATACGGGGGTTGTTGTTATCTCATCTCTTAAAGGATCAAATTTAGGCGACCATGCTTGGACCATAAGGTAACTCCCAAAAACCTTCCACGGCCCACCCGTCAATGCTTCCATATATTCATCTTCGTCATCAAATCTAACCATGTAGAAGTTACGTGGTAAATCGATAACGTTCATTCCCCCTAACGGTTTCCAAAGTTCCCTCAACCTCTTGGTGAGAACCATGAGAGGCACAGCTCGGTCTAACACCCTCACGATTATGCACCTCTTCCATAGGCTATTCATAGCCTCTAGCACTTCACTGCCAACGAAAACCTCTGGCTCACCTGCAGCACCATTCGGATAGCTCACCGTAAGTATGTCCTCCACAAACTTATCATCGATTAAAGCTTCCGGATTAGGCATACCACCGCCCTTACTACGAGCCACACGCTTTGCCCATGACATCTGCTCATCCGGAGGATCCCCCGGAGGTCGTTCCTTCTCCCCTACATCCACCATTGTTGCATCGTTTCCCTCCAAAACCCTAATCTCCAACTCAGTCTCCAAAACCCTAGGCGACGACATTTTTTTCTTTTATGAGTTTTGTTTATAACTAGAAAAAATAAACTTCAAAGAGATTTGTTTATTTTTTGAAATTTTAAACATAATTCTGACGAGTCATCTCGATCGCAACTTGCTTTTCATTCCTCATTTGGAAATCAAGTTTGTTTCTTAATTCAATAATCACTTGAATCCACTCGTTAACTAGTTGACGAATGACATTTATTTATTTTAAAAAGGAGCATTTTTTAATAACACATATTATGACGGTTTTATATAAATCAAAACTTATCAATTAATAAGATTTTTTAAGGTGACAAAAAAAATTATCGATAATATCGATGAAAAATTTGCTAACATCTATACTATTATTTAAGGAGTCATTTAGGAAAATG